>MDKJ01279645.1:0-50880 GCA_005239525.1 Nicotiana knightiana | reverse complement strand
GCGTTTGGGCTCTAAGGCCTGGGTAACGCCAGGCCCCCCCTGGCGTTAGGGATCTAAGGCCTGAGTAACGCCAGGCCTCCCCTGGCGTTAGGGCTCTAAGTCCTGGGTAACGCCAGGCTGGGTCAGGCTGTTTGGCTCCAACGCCGGGCTATCGCCCGGGTGTCCCCTTTCGCGTATATTTTGACGTAATTGCATCCGTTTAGCCCCGTTTCCATTTCCAATTCACCTACACATAAAATAAACCCTATTAGGCACATACGACATGTATTTTATCATTAAAACACATAAAATGCAAGGTATATAATGCTTAAAATCATGAATTCTAGGCACTCATCACTCATAGGCGCTCGACCACAGTAGGCTCGGTATATAACTTACCATATGATCAGAGGTTTTCCAATAGGCGCCTGCCTACTGATTATAGCTCGATGGTGGTGAAAATACTGTAATACTGTATATATATATATATACCCTCTGCTCTCTTGACTAGATAAAGACAATACTCAATTGAATATAAAGTCCCGATAAGGGAGAATACTGTAACTTATGAGACTAGGATAATGTACATAAATTTGGGAGTATGAACTTCTCTTTATGCCTTGTTATCAAACACAGTAGTTACAAGATCATGCCAAAATTAAGGAAGGGCTTAGCCTTAACATACCTGTGCCGATTCTCTTGGCAATCCTTCCAACACACGTCAATTGCGACAACATGTAACGACGAATCGAAGTAGAGGAAAATCCATATGATATTCTTGAGAAATATTGCATAGTACTCCCTCAGAATCGCAAAACCCCATTGCCATAACATTACATAGTCTCGTATGGTTTTTGTAGGAAAATTTACGTTGCTAACATTTTCTAATGAGTTGCTATAGTTTTGAGTAATATAAATCATATGAATGTTGCCGAAGGAAATCATTTCTTGTAGATTTTACCATAAGCATCTCAGTTTGCTTTTTTGAGAGGTCTTTTACACTTCACATGACTAAGCCACCTTGTCCTCTAATTGTGACATCTATCTTATGCACTTTAAGAGTCACATTTTGAGTCTTTTATCTTGTTCCAATTGCTTCCACGTTTTTGTCTTATTAAGCATATCCACAATTATTTAATTAGCTTAATTACTTAGTTAATCTCCCACTAAAAATCTATAATTACCCAATTATCCACATAACTAAGAATTATTTCAAATTACTTTAAACATTGCTCATTTTTAGCACTCTTTATACTCATCACTCTCATGGTCATGTGGTACCTTGTATGGAACTAGTCCATAAATACCGGGTATTATAGCTAGGACCGTATTTTTATCTCAAAATTTCAAACTTCGACGAAACTCATTTTCTTCGATTTTCTTACCCTCTCTCCTTTATTAATTTACTCACCATTTGTTGAAATAGCATAATTCCTATAATCTCAAAATAATCTCTTTCCCAAACTTACGTCTATTAACTTATGACGGAGTTTCAACGCACAAATATACGAGATGTAACATCTCATTTCCCAGATTTCATCAAATTCATTTATGGCGTACTTTCACGTACGAAAATATGGGGCGTGACATCATTGCCCCCTTTGGAACATTCGTCCTCGAATTTTGACTGATGCACTTATCATTCTCATAACTCATAGTTGTTGCGAATTCTTTAACACTCTTCTTTCCATTTAGGGAATTATTGTGTGAATAATTCCAAAGGCCAGGGAACTCCCCCCTCTAGGCCTCTTTCTCATGCCACGACTTGTGTTCGAAATCCTTCCAATCTCGTAACTGTTTCTACCTTCTATCTTTTAATGCAGCTTGTACGACGTTTTGCTTGTATGTGCCCCTATGCGGCTCTTCTATCATTTTCCTCCAGTTTTTAGCCAATCTATAAGCCTCACTTTGTAAACATATAAAAATTATGACAAAATGTCCCTTCGGGCTTCATTAGCTTTACTACATCTAAGTAGGCCATACTATACCATAACTGTTACTTTGATTTATTGTTACTGAGGTTTGTTACCAAACTCAAGGTTACTCTTGTTGCTTATCCCATATGTATAAATATAAATCTTTTAATGCTTCCTCATTACTGTTCATCTTAAGAATGATAGTCTGATCTCATCTCATATTGTTGAACTTTTATCTATCTATTTTTGGTTCACCTTAATGTTGATCTATAATTTACCACTGGTAATTTGACCTCTTATGTAACACTGCTGTTAAGGCTCACATCTCATCGGGTAACATCTGAAATGATTAGACTGATCCACCTGGGGGCGATACCATGTTTCCATAACCGTATCTCAAAGCATCCCAACTTGATTCATCATATGGGGGTTATTCTAATCCCATAAAACTCATGACATCCCTCCTTTTTTTTTCTTCAAATCATAACTGAATCGAAGGCCCAAACGTCATCCTTTATTTATCACAATTACACCCTTATTCTATTACAAGGGTAGCATTTGATCTCTTCTAAATGCTATTAGTCTTAAACTCCTTTGAGTTTATTCAGGCTATACTGAACTTTCTACAACTTAGAGAAACCATTAACTCTCTTATTTTCATGGGCTTAATCCTCAGGACTTATACATTTCTCGTCACTTTCTCACTCGCCCTTTCTTATCCTTAATCCTGTCATAAAACCTTCTCGCTTTATTATACTTTAGCTTGTGACCTATACATATCTATTTATACTACTCGCAACCTCCCTTCAACCTGCTTGCACCATAGGTTTCTTTATGTTATTTTGGAACGTCAAGCGAGACATCACATCGTCGCTGTTTACCGTTAAAATGGTAATTAAAATTAAATTTGATTTTGTGGTTCTAAAAATATATGATCTATTTTAATACTAGTTGTTAGGCAATGGATGCTAAATATAAGTAAGGAAAGTGTGATAGTAACAAAGGAAAGTAGTGATATGTAGACCGAGCTATTGAGAGACGGGGTCTCGAGCTGGTCAAAACACAGCCTCGAGGTCGAGCTCGAGTGCTTGACAGAGGGCGGTCCATGAATATGTAACAGTATTGAGGGCCTCGAAGATGGCCTCTTTATGATAAAAAATGAGCAATAAGTTAAGAACAATAAATAGAAAGCAATAAATCAGCGGAACAATTGGAGAGTATGTTTAAGTTAGAGAGCAGAAAATGTTCTTGTTCTTGTATTGAACATCATATATCTTACAAAATGACAAAGGTCCCTTTATATAGGAGGGGGAGTCCCAACATGGTACATGTATAATTATTCTGGTACATCTATTCAATGGCCCGGTACGGACTTGTACTAGCTTTGCAGGCGTTGTCAGCTATAACCACATGCCCTTGGGAATTTCCCGCCTTCTCATGACGGTATTCGATCTTTACCCTGCCTCGAAGTATATCAATCCCTCGGAATACTTCCTCGAGGAATGCACCTCGGGGTTAAATTTTGGATTCTTCTATGATACAATCGTGGTCGAGGCTCAGAACGTTGTAGAAGCCTTAAAATCGGCCTTCTCCGGTTTTACCGTATACAATCTCAAACTCTTATTTACTCTTTTAAATAGACCTCTTGATACCTAGAAACCATAGGCTGGAAGATATGCCACTAGAGACGCTGCTATCATACCGGATATTGAATCCCATCGCTTCTAGACTTTTATCCGAAGTATGGACTATTCCCAACCTTCTGCATCTCTGTATCTCGTAAGTTGTTTATTTTTACCCTACTTACCTTAAAATCTCGCATCACATCTTCTACGTCCTTCATGACCCCTCTTCCACATAGGTATAATTCACATCCACAACTTGAAGCTCTATTATAAACTTACACCTCCAGTGCATACACAATTCGATGGGAGCTTCATATTGACTTATTATAAGGTTGGTACTCTTCAAAATGGATTTATCGTAGAGCCGTTATAGAATATGGTTGTTTTACTATCTCTCTTGCACTTCTGATATTAAGAGTGATTCTGTTATGTCTCAATCACGATTCCTATAATTTACCGGGTCCAATAATCAGGCTCCCGATTTACTTGGTTGATTAAACTCTTTAGTTTCCTCTTCCTTATAATAAACCTTTATGTAGGCTTAAAATATCTTCCGATCTGTTGATCATGGTAGTAGTTGTTACTTAGCCCTTCATGGACACTATGGAATATCCATGATACAATCTTCTAACAATTCAATCCTTTGTCTATGACCTGAGCTAAATTCTTTCCTTTAACTTATACTAGAGTCTTTTACGGATTTATGATTGTCAACATATATGCCGCATGGATAATACTCTGAAATCTTAGGTGTATTCATAATGTAATTATCTCTGAACCATTGATCGAATAATTCCTTTCATTCCGTCCTAACTTTATTTAATTGCAAGCAATTATTTTTCCTGGTCATTGTGCCACTTGTTACATGAATACTTGGCTTATCTTAGTTCCCACGCATGCCGTAATTTTTGTGCAACTCATATGATCTTGAATATTACTTTTGATTTTACTTCTCGTTCATTAGTCACGGTAGGTGCCACTTTCTAATGGAGTGCATACAATGTTGTTGTGAGACTCTTATTAGATGAGCATTTCCTCTTTAGGTTATTGTGCTTGGGTTGAAGCCTTCTTCCTTATTTCCTCAGCTAGTCTTTCACTATAGTACTTTGGGAAGACCCTCTGATAATTGCAAGGATTCGAGCTTATTAGATCGTTTATCCGGCAGAATTTTTGATGTTCTTTCTTACTTGTAATTATCCTTACTTACTCACATTCATGCCCTTGTGCTCGTAGGGTTGCTTATGAGTTGATATTTTGATTGTCTTCCCAGTGGCACTTTCTTTATCTCTGTAACACTCATATAGTACCTTTACTACCCCAGCTCATATATTAATATTTCTCAAGGTTACGATGTCATATCTGCGAGATTGAATGTCTCATGTTGGGGTTCACTATGTTTATCGTGCACGATCTGTTAATTTGTCTGCATCCTCTTGTCTAGCCATAACTAGGCTTTTCCTGAATGAACTACTGACTACTCGTTGGCCTATTCTCATATCATTATTCCGCGTAATCATTCTTGGGTTATTTCGTTTGTCTTAACTTACCTCCTACACTGACTCCTATCTATCAATAACATCTCGTGCAGGAACCCTTACTTTCTTTCCTTGACGTCATCTTTGCATAATGTTCTGGGATCGTAGCATATGTATAGGATTTGAATAAATGCAATCTCATTCCTTTCTTGTTTTTATCGCATTCTTCTTTTACCATTCCATATGTAACGACCCGACCGGTCATTTTGCGTTATCAGACCCAGTTCCCCTAACTGAAACATTCCATAATGGCTTATTGTGATTTATGCCTTGCGGGGGCGGGTGGCCTGGGATTCGGAAGTGTTTAGAGTGCTATAAGAACACTTGGTTCCTTAAGGTTGGCCTTTAAGGCCAAGTTTGACTTCGGTCAACATATTGGGTAAAAGACCTCGGATAGAGTTTCAACAGTTTCGATAGCTTTGTATGATGATTTCGGACTTGGGCGTATGTTTGGAATGGGTTTTGGACGACCCGGGAGTGTTTCGGTGCCCAATATTGAAATAAGAGTTCCTTAGGTTCCTATTGTGGTTTGGGACGTGTTTTTGGGTCGTCGGGGTCCGAACGGAATTCCGGGACCAGATGTAGTTCCGCTATGTCATTTATGACCTGCCTGCAAAATTTGGTGTCATTCCGAGTTTTATAGGTCGGTTCGGCGCGTTGTTAGCGAAGTCAAGAAAACTTAAAGTTCTTAAGTTTGGTTCCAGGGGTTTTGAGGTGTGATTTTGAGTTTTAGCATTTTTTTGGGTGTTCCGAAGGATCGAGTGAGTTTGTATTATGATTTGGGACTTGTTGGTATATTCAGACGGGGGCTCGGGTTGGCCCAGGTGCCTCCCGGACACCACACGAGGCCAAAAACCAGCTGCTATAGTTGTTGGTGCACCTGTTCTAGTGTGACTGCAGGTGCATTTTCCCAGTCGCAGGTGCTGGACCGCTCCTTCGGTCCAAGCCTCGCAGGTGCGACCCCCAGTGGGCAGCCCATTTCTCGCAGGTGCAGACAAAGTTCCGCAGGAGCGGAGCCGGGGGTGTGGTCTCCTCTCCGTAGGTGTGGGACTAGGCTTCCTCGTCCATTTCCGTAGGTGCGAGCCTTTGCTCGCAGATGCGAGACCACATGTGCGGTCCTCGAGCCGCAGGTCCAGAACCACAGTCAGGCAGTGTGTTTCTTAAATACGGGATTCTTCATTATTTCTTCATTTCTTCCTCCATTAGAACACCTTGAGAGCTTGAGAAAAGGACTCAACGACCCAACCACTGAAAGGTAAGTATATTCTATCCTAGAGTTAGTTAATGCATTCATTCTTAGCGGAATTTAACTACTTAATTAGTGAAAATTTAGGAATTTGGGTAGTAACCTAGGGCCTTCGAGAATTTTGAAAATTATCCGTGAATTGGCTATGAAATCATTCAAAAATCATATATTAATGATCCTTAGGCTACGACTGAGTTTTTCTTTCTAAAATTTTTGGAATCCGAGCATGCGGGCCTGGGGTTGGATTTTAAGATTTCTTCAAGAATGGCAAATTTGACTTAGTAGGAGGAGGATTTCCATTCTTTGAGCATAAATTGATGAATTTGTATAACATTTGTCTAGTTTCGAGTCCTCGGGGTAGAGTTTAGAGTTTCGAGCGCGTTCTTGGTCCGGGGAGTAGATTCGACACGAGGTGAGTGTCCTTTCTAACCTTGTAAGGGGGGAAACTGTCCCCCTAGGCAATTTAAATGCTATATGTGATAATTGTGGGGGCTACGTACGTACAAAGTGACGAGAGTCCTTACGTAGCGGCTATTATTGTTATTTCCGGGTAGTTAGGCCTACACCATGACTTATGTTTTCCTTGAAATGAACTATATGCTTAGTTAATTAATGTTACATACGGCTTGTTTCCCTGAGATCATGAAATTAAAGAAATTTTAAGGATTTGATCACAAAGAGTAATTTATAAACAACAAATGTGTGGATTGTGTGTGCATGTGACCGCTTCGCAATTTATATTCCGCGAGCGGAGTGTTATTTCCCCACTCTCATGTGAGCGGGCCGTACGCCACAGCGATATTGAAACATATATATTATGGTTCGGGTCGTTCGACCCTCGGCAGTGCACATATATGATCATTATGATGGCTCAGGCCGGTTGTCCTTATCCTGTATGAGCATGTTAAATTGTTAAGAATTCTTTTATGAATTTTGAGTGTTCAGATATATTTTTAAAAGGAAAGAAAAGAATAATGAAGTAGGAATTGTATATTTACTTCCAGTATTTATTTGAATTACTGTTATTTTAAATGTTTACTGCTTTTATCATCCTTCTATGTATGTTACTGATATTATATATTGCTAATCATTTTGTTGGACCTCAATGAGTGTCAAGTCGACGTCTCGTCACTACCTCTTCAAGTTTAGGCGGGATACTCACTGGGTACATATTTGCTTATGTACTCATGCCGCACTTCTGTACTTAATTCTTTAGGTTCTGAGGCTGGTGCATCTGGTTATCAGACCGGAGCTCGATTTTGATCATAGTTGGACCCGACTTCACGATGAGTTGCTTCTCCTGAAGATCCTCGGCAGCACCATGGAGTTTTCTTTTGCTTATTTCCCATCTATTTCTTTCAGACAGTGGGATTGTATATTATGTTTTGTATATTCTGTTAGTATGCCCGTAGGACATCTGACACTAGTTCTTGGCACACACGTAGATGTTATTTGTGTTTGCGGGTCTGTATATATATATATATATATTGGATCAATCCTCTTTATGACTGCTTTTTGTAAAAATAGCTTACTATCTTTATCAACTAATGTTTTGGACTTTAAAACTTGGCACGTATTGGGATGTTTAACCAAGCATGGAAGAAATCCATAGTAATTTAAGTGTGGGCTTTCCTAACCCCAGTGTTGGGCGCCATCACGACCTGAGTTAGTATTTTGGGTCGTGACAACATGGTAACAGAGCACTAGTTTCACGTAGGTCTCACAAGTCACGGGCAAATCTAATAGAGTCTTGCGGATCGGTATGGAGACGTCTGTACTTATCTTCGGGAGGCTATAGGGTGTTAGGAAAACCTCTCCTTATTTTTATTCTATCGTGCAGTCAATGGTTTACTAAATTTCATTCTTCTATTCTCTCACAGATGGTGAGGATGCGTGCATCCGATGTTCCAGACCCGGGAGGGGCCGCTACCCCTGTTGTTCGAGGCCTTGGCAGAGGCCGGGGGAGGGCACCGCCCCGAGGTAGGGGACGAGGGCATCCCCGAGCTGTTCTAGTCATACCACCACTAGAGGACCCTACTATAGAAGAGCAGGGTGAGGTACCCCCAGCAGGTCCTGCTCCTGTGGACTTTATGATGGTGCCTGGCTTCCAAGAGGTCATGGGCTATATGATGAGATTTATGGATACTATGTCCCAGGCTGGTTTATTTCCAGTGGATCCTGATACATCTCAGGAAGGAGGAGGAGCCCAGACCCCTACTGCCCAGGTTGCAGGCTAGACAGCAGCACTTCATCATACACCGGGTACACTACCCGTGGGTGGGGCCTAGCCTGTAGCAGCAGCACCTGAGCCCAGCCCAGCTGCGGACGATGATCCGTAGAAGTTATTGGATAGATGGACTAGGTTGCACCCTCCAGTCTTTGGGGGTGAGAGGGGCAAGGATACCCAGGATTTTGTTGACAGGTGCAGGGACAGGCTGCACAATATGAGGATATTAGAGTCCTATGGAGTGGACTTCACTACCTTCCAGCTAGAGGGCAGAGCTCGCAGATTGTGGAAGTCCTATATTCTCAGCAGGCCAGCAAATTTTCCTCCCATTACCTAGGAGCAGTTCACTCAGATGTTTCCAGACAGGTATATCCCACCCTCTGAGAGGGAAGAGCTGCGATATCAGTTCGAGAAGCTGGAGCAGGGACAGATGTCAGTGACAGATTATGAGGCTAGATTCTCAAAGTTGTCTCGCCATGCAATTATAATATTGCCTACTGATGCTGAGAGGGTGTGGAGATTTGTAGCAGGGCTGCACTCCGCTATTAGGGCCAACATGGCCCGAGAGGTGGAGATGGGGACTCCCTATCAGCTGGTGGTCGAGATAGCTCGTCGGATTGAGGGCTATCAATCGAGAGGCAGAAAGCAGGGTTAGCAGGACAAGGGAGCCAGATTCTTTGGGGATTTCAGAGGTTCCCCAGTTAGGGGCGGAGGTCAATTCAGTAGAGGTCGGCCTAACAGGACTCCATATTCAGCACCCCCACAACCTCCCTGAGGTGTTCCAGCGCGGGCTCATTTCAGTGCCATGCTAGAGCGTTCCTACCGCCCTCCAGCCATTTAGAGTTCACCCAGTGGTTATTCCAGTTATCCGAGATTCCCGAGTCCCTACTTCAGTGCTATGCCAGAGAGTACACATTGCTCTTCGGCCATTCAGGGTTCCTCTTCGGGGCAGCAGGATATGATACCCAGAGGTTGTTATGATTGTGGGGATCCAGGTCATATGAAGAGGCATTGCCCCAGACTTTGGGGCATGGCGGTGCAGTAGGATTATCAGCCTATAGGTCCAGCACCAGTCGTCAGTCCACCTAGAGGTGGGGGACAGGTCGGTAGGGGTCGTCCTAGAGGTGGAGGCCGGTCAGGGAGAGGTCAGCTAGCTCCTATTCATTTGGGCAGTGCTCAGTCTTCCGGTGCTCCAGCTAGATTCTATGTTATCCCGGCCAAATCAGATGCAGTGGCCTCAGACGCCGTGATCACAAGTATTATTATAGTATGTGGTAGAGAGGCATCGGTGTTATTTCATCCAGGATCCACTTGTTCCTATGTTTCTGTCTTATTTGCTCATTTTTTGGATGTCCCTCGTGAGTCCTTGGGTTCTCCTATTTATGTGTCCACTCTCGTGGGCGATTCAGTGGTTGTAGAACGGATTTGTCGGTCCTGTGTAATTTTGTATTGTGGGTTTGAGACTCGAGCAGATCTCTTATTGCTCGACATGGTTGATTTCAAGATTATTTTAGGAATGAATTGGATATCTCCTTATCATGTCGTTCTAGATTTCCATGCCAAGACAGTTACTTTAGCTATGCCAGAGTCGCCTCGGCTAGAGTGGAGAGGTTCCTCAGTTCGTGCAGCCAACCGGGTTATTTCATTCCTGAAGGCTCGACACATGGTCGAGAAGGGTTGTCTGGCCTACCTCAGTTCGTGCCTAGAGTTTGCTGATGCATTTCCTTCGGACCTTCCAGGCATGCCTTCGGATCGTGATAATGATTTCTGAATCGATTTAGCTCTAGGCACCCAACCTATATCTATTCCTCTGTACCGTATGGCTCTGAAAGAGTTGAAGGAGTTGAAGGAGAAGCATGAGAAGTTGTTAGCTAAGGGGTTCATCAGACCGAGTGTATCTCCCTGGGGTGCTCCAGTTCTATTTGTGAAGAAAAAGGATAGGTCCATGCGGATGTGTATTGATTACCGCCAGTTGAACAAGGTTACCACTAAGAAAAAGTATCCTTTTCCGCACATCGATGATTTTTTTGACCAGCTTCAGGGTGCTCGTGTGTTTTCTAAGATTGACTTGAGATCAGGGTATCATCAGTTGAGGATACGGGAATCAGACGCTCCGAAGACTGCTTTTCGTACGAGATATGGCCATTATGAGTTCTTGGTGATGTCATTTGGCTTGACTAATGCCCCAGCAGCATTCATGGACTTCATGAATAGGGTGTTCAGGCTGTATATTAATTCCTTTGTCATTGTCTTCATTGATGACATTTTGATTTACTCATATAGCCTGGGGGAGCACGAGCAGCATTTGAGAGTTGTGCTCCAGACTTTGCGAGAACAGAATTTATATGCTAAGTTCTCCAAGTGTGTGTTCTGGTTGGATTCTGTGGCATTCTTGGGGCATGTGGTATCCGTAGAGGGTATCATGGTTGATCCTCAGAAGATCAAGGCAGTTCAGAGTTGGTCGCATCCTACTTCAGCTATAGAGAACAGGAGCTTTTTGGGCCTAGCAGGCTATTATCGTTGATTTGTGGAGTGGTTCTATTCTATTGCGGCTCCATTGACTAGACTGACTTAGAAGAATGACCCGTTCCGATGGTCTGACGAGTGTGAGGCGAGCTTTCAGAAGCTCAAGGCAGTATTGACCTCAGCACCAGTTCTAGTATTGCCTTCCGGTTCTGGGATGTATACAGTATATTGTGACACTTCGCGGGTTGGCTTGGGGTGTGTATTGATGTAGGAGGGGAGATTTATTGCTTATGCTTCGCGCCAGCTGAAGGTTCATGAGAAGAATTATCATGTGCACGATTTTGAGTTGGCGGCGATTGTTCATACTCTTAAGATTTGGAGGCACTACTTTTATGGAGTGTCCTGTGAGGTTTATACAGACCACCGTAGCTTGCAGCACTTGTTCAAGCAAAAGGATCTTAATTTGAGGCAGCGTAGATGGCTTGAGTTGTTGAAGGATTATGATGTCACCATTCTTTATCATCCGGGCAAGGCAAATATGGTAGCAGATGCTTTGAGCAGGAAGGCGGAGATTTTGGGTAGCATGGCTTATATTACAGCAGAGGAGAGACCTCTAGCCTTGGACATTCAGTCCTTGGCCAATCGCCTGGTGAGATTAGACCTTTCAGAGCCCTGGCGAGTTCTTGCACATGTGGGTGCTCAGTCTTCGTTATTGGGGGAGATTAAGGCTCGGCAGTATGATGATCCGTGTTTGGCTGAGCTACGAGAGACAGTGGTTCAGGATAGGGCCAAGGAGGTTATTATTGACGAGGATGTTTTCCTGAGACTTCAGGGCCGCTTATGTGTTCCTAAGGTTGATGCCTGAGGGAAAGGATAATAGGGAAGGCACACAGTTCTCGGTATTCTGTTCATCCTGGTGCTACGAAGATGTATCGTGATTCGAAGCAACATTACTGGTGGAGACGAATGAAGAAGGACATTGTGGAGTATGTGGCTAGGTGTCTTAATTTCCAAAAGGTTAAGTATGAGCACCAGAGGCCAGGAGGCCTACTTCAATAGATGCTCATTCCTGAGTGGAAATATGAGCGCATCACTATAGACTTCCTGGTTGGGTTGCCTCGGACCTTGCGGAAGGTTGACGCGGTTTGGGTCATTGTGGATTGATTGACCAAATCGGCGCATTTCATTCCAGTGGCTACTATAAATACTTCTGAGAGGTGGGGCACAGATCTACATTCGGGAGATAGTCCGATTGCACGGTGTGCCGGTGTCCATTATATCAGATCAAGGTCCCTAGTTCACCTTGCATTTCTAGAGAGAATTGCATAGTGAGATGGGTACCCAGATAGACCTCAGCACAGCATTTCACCCTCAGACTGATGGTGAGTCGGAGCGTACAGTTCATATATTAGAGGACATGCTCAGGGAATCTGTGATTGACTTCGGGGGTTAGTGAGACCAGTTCTTGCCTTTGGCCGAGTTTGCTTACAATAATTGTTATCAATCCAATATTGAGATGGCACTATTTGAGGCTTTGTATGGTCGGCGATGTCGTTCTCCTATGGGATGGTTTGAGGCTGGAAAGGCTAAGTTATATGGCACCGACCTGGTGAGGGATGCTTTGGAGAAAGTGAAGTTGATCCAGAAGAGGCTCCCACACAACACAGTCCAGACAGAAGAGTTACGCGGATCAGAAGGCGCGTGATGTATCATTTATGGAGGGAGCTAAGGTTCTGTTGAAAGTCTCGCCGATGAAGGGTATTATGAGGTTCGGGAAGAAGGGCAAGTTGAGCCCAAGGTTTATAGGTCCCTTCAAGGTGTTGAGGCGAGATGGGGAGATTGCTTATGAGCTAGCCTTACCTCCCAGTTTATCAGGAGTTCATCCGGTCATTCATATATCCATGCTCCGGAGGTACCACGCCGACATCTCTCACGTGGTTGATTTCAGCATTATTCAGTTGGATGAGAGGAGGAGCAAATTCCTATTATTGATAGACAGGATCGCCAGTTGAGTTCCAAGAGAGTTTCTGCAGTGAAGGTTCAGTGGAGGAGCCAACCAGTTGAGGAGGCGACCGAGGAGTCCGAGGAGGACATGCGGAGCAGATATCCACACTTATTCAGCACTTCAGGTATGATTCTAGACACGTTCGAGGATGAACGATTGTTTAAAAGGTGGAGAATGTAACGACCCGACCGATCATTTTGCGTTATCGGACCCCGTTCCCCTAAATGAAACTTTCCTTAGCGGCTTATTGTGATTTATGCCTTGCGTGGGCGGGTGGTCCGGCATTCGGAAATGTTTAGAGTGCTATAAAAACACTTGGTTCCTTAAGGTTGGCCTTTAAGGCCATGTTTGACTTCACTAAACATTTTGGGTAAATGACCTCGTAATTGAGTTTCGATGGTTCAGGTAGCTTCGTATGATTATTTCGGACTTGGACGTATGTTCAGAATGGGTTTTGGATCACCCGGGAGCATTTCGGCGGCCAATATTGAAATAAGAGTTCCTTAGGTTCCTATTGTGGTTTGGAACGTGTTTTTGAGTCGTCGAGGTCCGAATGGAATTCTGGGACCGGGAGTAGTTCTCATTTATAACTTGCCTGCAAAATTTGGTGTCATTCCGAGTAGTATGGGTCGGTTCGGCGCGTTGTTAGCGAAGTCAAGAAAACTTAATGTTCCTAAGTTTGGTTCTAGGGGTTTTGAGGTGTGATTTTGAGTTTTAGCATTGTTTTGGGTGTTCTGAAGGCTCAAGCGAGCCCGTATTATGATTTGGGACTTGTTGGTATACTCGGACGGGGGCCCGGGTGGGCCCAGGTGCTTCCCGAACACCACACAAGGCCTAAAACCAGCTGCTATAGCTGTTGGTGCACCTGTTCTGGTGTGACCGTAGGTGCGGTTGCCCAGTCGCAGGTGCGGGACCGCTCCTGCGGTCCCAGTCTCGTAGGTGCGACCCCCAGCGGGCAGCCCAATTCTTGCAGATGCAGATAAATTTCGGCAGGAGCGGAGCCGGGGGTGCGGCCTCCTCTCCGCAAGTGCGGGCCCAGGCTTCCTCGTCCATTGACGTAGGTGCGAGACCGCAGGTGCGGTCCTCGAGCCGCAGGTGCAGAACCACTATCGGGCAGTGTGTTTCTTAAATACGGGATTCTTCATTATTTCTTCATTTCTTCCTCCATTAGAACACCTTGAGAGCTTGGGAAAAGGGCTCAACCACCTAACCACTGAAAGGTAAGTAGATTCTATCCTAGAGTTAGTTAATGCATTCATTCTTAGCGGAATTTAACTACTTAATTAGTGAAAATTTAGGAATTTGGGTAGTAACCTAGGGCCTTCGAGAATTTTGAAAATTACCCGTGAATTGGCTATGAAATCATTCAAAAATCGTATATTAATGATCCTTAGGCTACGACTGAGTTTTTCTTTCTAAAATTTTTGGAATCCGAGCATGCGGGCCTGGGGTTGGATCTTAAGATTTCTTCAAGAATGGCGAATTTGACTTAGTAGTAGGAGGATTTCCATACTTTGAGCATAAACTGATGAATTTGTATAACATTTGGCTAGTTTCAAGTCTCGGGTGTTGAGTTCAGAGTTTCGGGAGCGTTCTTGGTCTGGGAGTAGATTCGACACGAGGTGAGTCTCCTTTCTAACCTTGTAAGCGGGAAACTGTACCCTAGTCTATTTAAATGCTATATGTGATAATTGTAGTGGCTACATACGTACAATGATAATCAATGATAATCTTCACTAACTGGGTATCCCGTATCCTTCTTCATATTACTTAATTTACTTGTTGAACCTTGTATCTACCTTTTGATCCTCTCATTGATTTTCACCATATGGGTGAATAGATATTCTTGCCTTAAATCTCCTTAACAAAGACCTTGCACATCTTAGTACACACATGTTCTGCTGAATACCTCACATTTATTCACCATAATCACGATCCAAATCGAGTTCCTCTAACTCAATTCTTCCACAACCACATGTAATCTCTTACGAACTGTCTCTCTAGATGTAGACATCGTCGTATTATGAATAAGTAGAATTTAAGAGTTTGAATTCTTATAACTGAGATCTATCACACAATCTAGAGGAAAAAGAAATAGTGACAGTCCTAAATGCCCTGTAACATCCTGCTTATAAGTGTGGTGCATAATACACCCATAAACAAGACTCTACTAGACACGATTGTAGACTCCCTAGGACAGAACTTCTCTGATACCACTTTTGTCATTCCCTAAACCTGGTGGGCGAGACCGGTACCCGACACCTCATATTTCCTTGCGTACAACCTTGTGACTAAGGGACTCTGGACATATAATGTCATATTTTTACCATGGGTCACATTGCAAGACATTCTGCGAACGCTGACTAAACATTAATATAAAGCTGCGCCGAAAAAGGCGACATAACTACTACAACTGGAAAACCAACAAAATATACATACAAGGATTAGAAGCCCAACGTACTGCACTAAATGACAGGGTTTGTCTACAAGCCTCTACGGATGGATGTAATGTGATCGGAGTAGGGCCCCTACCTATCCATACCACATATATACATATATACACAGGTTGTACATAAAACTCTAGACCTGGAAACTCCAAAGGACGCAGAGCTTACCAATTAAGCTGAACTCGGGCAACACCTACTGATGAGGTCTACTTGTCTGTCTGTCTGAATCTGCACACATGAAATACAACGTCCCTGGCTAAAGGGACGTCAGTACAAAATAATTTACCGAGTATGTAAGGCAACAGATAAACTGAAAGTTGAAACTAAACTGATAATATAATAAATGAAAGTAACTGCGAGTCAAAGATAATCTGAAGATATGTTTACCTGCTGATACTGACTCAACTCTCTCAATATAGTAAGTATAATAGATGTCCTTCCTTGGAGGGCTTGGTATATATAACTGTTATGTCGCAGTAGGCTCGCTCATAGGCGCTCGACCACATTAGGCTCTGTATCTCGTCCATGCTGGGCTCGCTCATAGGCGCTCGGCCATAGTAGGCTCGATATATAACTTATCATCTCATTATATTTTGCGCAATAAGGGCCTTCCCATTGATTATCTCTCGATGGTGGTGAAAATACGGTAATACTTTTTATATATAGACCCTCTGCTCTCCTGACTGGAAGAAGACAATACTCAATTGAATATAAAATCCCGATAAGGGAGAATATGTAAGTTATGAGACTAGGATAATGTATATAAATTTGGGACTAAGAAACTTTTCTTTATGCCTTGTTATCAAACACATGTAGTTACATGATCATGCCAAAATGAAGGAAGGGCTTAGTCTTAACATACCTGAGCCGATTCTCCTGACATTCCTTCCAACATACGTCAATTGCCACAACAAGTAACGTTGGATCAAAGTAGGATAAACTCCATATGATATTCTTGAGAAATACTGCATCGTACTCCATTAGAATTACAAAATCTCATTGCCCTAACATTACTTAGTCTCGTATGGTTTTTGAAGCAGAATTCACGTTGCTAACATTTTTAAATGAGTTGCTATAGTATTGAGTAATATAACTCATATGAATGTTGCTGAAAGAAATCATTTCTTGTAGCTTTTTCCATAAGTATCTCAATTTTCTATTTTGAGAGGTCTTTTACGCTTCACATGACTAAGCCACCTCATCCTCTAATTGTGACACCTATCTTATACACTTTAAGAGTCACATTTTGTGTCTTTGATATTGTTCCAATTCTTGCCACGTTTATGTCTTATTAAGAACATCCAAAATTATTTAATTAGCTTAATTACTTAGTTAATCTCCCACTAAATATCCATAATTACCCAATTATCCACATAATTAAGAATTATCTCAAATAACTTAAAATATTTCTCATTCTTAGGAAACCTTATACACCTCACTATCATGGTCATGTGGTACCTTGTATGGCACTAGTCCATAAATAACGGGTATTATAGCTCGGACTGTATGTTTATCCCAAAATGTCAAACTCTGACGAAATACATTTTCTTCGATTTGCTACCCTCTCTCCTGCACGAATTTACTCATCACTTACTGAAACAACATAATGCCTATAATCTCAAAATAATCTCTTTCCCGAACATACGTCGATTAACTTACAAAGAAATATCAACGTACAAAAATGCGGGATGTAACATCTCATTTCCGAGCTTTCATCAAATTTATTTATGGCAAACTTTCACGTACGAAAATATGGGGCGTAACATCATTCCCCCTTTTGGAACATTCGTCCTCGAATGTTAACTGATGCACTTATCATTCTCATAACCCATAGCTCTTGCGAATACTTTAATACTCTTCTTGACATTTAGGCAAATCTTCTGTGAATAATTCCAAAGGCCAGGGCACTCCTCTCTCTAGGCGTCTTTCTCACGCCACGACTTGTGGTTGAAATCCTTCCAATCTCGTAATATTTGCTACCTTCTATCATGCGGTTAGTACGACTTTTTTCTTGTATGTGCGCCTATGTGACTCTTCTCTCCTTTATCCTCCAGTTTTTAGCCAATCTCTAGGCCTCACTTTGTAAACATATACAAAATTATGACAATCTGTCCCTCTAGGCGTCATTAGCTTTACTACATCTAAGTAGGTCGTACTATAACATAAATCTTACTTCGATTTATTGTTATAAGGTCTGCTACCAAACTTCAGTTTCTCCGTTGCTTATCCCATATGTATAAATCTAAGTCTTTTAATGCTTCCTCATTACTATTCATCTTAAGAATGACAGCCAGATCTCACCTCATACTATTGAACTTTTATCGATCTATTATTGATTCACCTTAATGTTGATCTATAATTTATCACTAGTAGTTTGACCTCTTATGTAACACTTCCGTTAAGGCTCACGACTCATCGGGGAACATCTGAAATGATTAGACTGATCCACCTCACTATCATGGTTATGTGGTACCTTGTATGACACTAGTCCATAAATACCGGGTGTTATAGCTCAGACTTTATTTTTATCCCAAAATGTCAAACTTCGACGAAATACATTTTCTTCGATTTGCTACCCTCTATCCTTCACGAATTTACTCATTACTTGTTGAAATAACATAATGCCTATAATCTCAAAATAATCTCTTTCTCGAACTTATCGATTAACTTACAAAGAAACATCAACATACAAAAATACGGGATGTAACATCTCATTTCCGAGCTTTCATCAAATTTATTTATGGCATACTTTAACGTACTAAAATATGGGGCGTAACATCATTCCCCCTTTTGGAACATTCATCCTCAAATGTCGACTGATGCACTTATCATTCTCATAACCCATATCTCTTGTGAATACTTTAATAGTCTTCTTGCCATTTACGCAAATGTTCTATGATTAGTTCCAAAGGCCAGGGCACTCCCCTCTCTAGGCCTCTTTCTCACGCCACTACTTGTGGTTGAAATCCTTCCAATCTCGTAATTGTTGCTACCTTCTATCATGCAGTTAGTACAACTTTTTTCTTGTATGTGCGCTTATGCGACTTTTCTCTCCTTTATCCTCCAGTTTCTAGCCAATCTCTAGGCCTCACTTTGTAAACATATACAAAATTATGACAATCTATCCCTCTGGGCGTCATTAACTTTACTACATCTAAGTAGGCCGTACTATACCATAACTCTTACTTCGATTTATTCTTATAAGGTCTGCTACCAAACTCCGGGTTACTCTCGTTGCTTATGCCATATGTATAAATCTAAGTCTTTTAATGCTTCCTCATTATTGTTCATCTTAATAATGAAAGCCTGATCTCACCTCATACTCTTGAACTCTTATCTATCTATTGTTGATTCACCTTAATGTTGATATATAATTTACCACTGGTAATTTGACCTCTTATGTAACACTGTCGTTAAGGCTCACGTTTCATTGGGGAACATCTTAAATGATTAGACTGATCCACCTCACTATCACGGTTATGTGGTACCTTGTATGGCACTAGTCCATAAATACCGTGTATTATAGCTCGTACTGTATTTTTATCCCAAAATGACAAAATTCGACGAAACTCATTTCTTCGATTTGCTTACCCTCTCTCCTTCATGAGTTTATTCATCACTTGTTGAAATATTGTAACGACCCGGTCGGTTGTTCTGAGAGTTTAGCCCCGTTTCCCCTATTCTGCTTCATTTTGTGTGGTTCAGCTCTTGGGTGTTTTGTTGGGTTGGTTGGCTCGGGCTCGGAGTAGTTGTGGTGAGAGTTGAGACACTTAGTCTCTTAAATTGACCTAATAGTTGAAAAAGTCAACTAAGAGTTGACTTATTGGTAAACGACCTCGGAATATAGATTTTATGGCTCGAATAGCTTCGTTAGGTGATTTGGGACTTAGGATTGTGTTTGGAATGTGATTTTGATGTCTGGTGTAGAATTAGACTTGAATTAGCGACAGTTAGTTTTTGGCGATTTCAAGTCGGCATTGAAAAATAGGATATAGGGGTCGGAATTGAATTTCGAAAGTTGGAACAGGTTCGTAGTGTCATTTTGGACGTGTGCAAATTTTCAGGATAATCGGACGTGTTTTGGGTAGTTTCGGCATCGTAGATGATTTTCGGAAGTTTTAGGATTCTTAGGCTTGAATCATGAGTTTAATTGGTGTTTCAATGTCTTTTTGGGTGTTTCGAGGGTTCCACTAAGTCCGGTGATCATTTATGACTTGTTGGTACTTTTGGTTGAAGCCCCGAGGGGCTCGGAGTGTTTTTGGATAGTCATCGGAAGGTTGAAGTTGGGAATTTGCAGCAGAAAAAGTCCTTTCTATGTAACCCAAGTTCTTTATAGCCATTTCTTTTCTAGTTACCATTTACTCAACAACATTGACATGTAACCCAACATAATCATACTAAAAATATCATAGAAAACGTATTTTCCATAATTTCTAGCTACTTAAAGTCCATAAGAGCAACATTCAAATCAATCAATCAAGAACAACAACATCTCGAAATAATCCAAGTGTTATCTTGTAGTTTATCATCCTAGCTACATAACCAACATACAAGCAAGATCAAGCACAATTAGCATGCTATTATACTCACCTTATCCAGTAGAAACAACTTGAAATTTCAGCCAAACATAGCCAACATTTATCCGCAATGACAACACGACCTCATAGAGGTCCTATTCTTCACTAGAACTAATGTTTGATGTTGAAATATGGTGTAATAACTTTGAAATCATTTCAAACCCTTGTGGTATTTGTTTAGAAGGGTTAGGAGGAGTGTACGGAGGAGGTTGGGTCGAAAAATGAGAAATAAAGTTCGTCTAACTCGTTTTTAAAGTGAAGTAGGTCGACCACTGCCTAAGTGGGTCCCATTGGGAGTTGCTTGTGCAGTCTCGCTAAAGTGGTAATATTTCTCTACTCTGATGTCGTATCAAGAAATGGCTAAACATTAGAAACTAGACTCGTTGATCTTCAATTTGATTTATGGATCATATCATACTTCTAAGTATATTAGGAGAAAAGGTCTTCTACATTTGACCTAAATTTCAGCTGTGATGAACTTTGCCAACTTTTGTTCCACAACTCGCTTGACTTCAAACGGTAACACACGGATATCATACAACTAAAATAACTCAAAACATAACCTCCTTATCATTTTATGAACCCCAGTCTCACCCTAAAGTGCATGTTATAACATACCAAACACTATGAGAAATTTGATATTTAACGACCATTTCTTAACGAAGAGACATAAATCCGGTCGTTATAAGTGTATTTATATAAATCAATTTTTTTTCTAATCGTTAAAACTAGTTTTTAGCTTAATATTAACGAGGGGATACTATTTTTCCGTTAAAATAAAACACAACACATCATTAAATAATTATTAATTAATAAAAAGTGGTGGTAACTTTTCCGTCTTTTTTCCCAACCCACATCTCCGCCAAATCTCCCACCCCTCACTCCCCCCTAAAAAGGAAAAATCCCTAGACATCGACTTCTAAACAGTTCGTATAAACCTAAAAAGCCTGAAGACGTCGACTTCTCTAACAGTTCGATCATAAACCTCTATTTTGAATGAATTAGCAGGGAACTGCTACGACATATTCAAATAATTATAGAAACTGCTCTACTCGTATAATTCAGCGAATTAGCGAATGAAGCTGCTCTTCACCTCCATTTACAATAACTTCTCATCTTCAAGTTTCTTCTCATCAAGGTAAGGTTCAAAAATGTTTCCCTTTTCTATGTGAATTGAGTACTAATTTTGTTAGAAAAGGCATTGTAACGATCTGACCGGTCATTTTGATAGTTATAGCCCCGATTCCCTATTTACTGCTTGCCCCGTGATGTTTTTCTGCTTGTCCCGATTGTTTTGGGACACTTAGTTCCTAAATAGAAGCTTAAGTCTTAGGATTTTTTACCATAGTCGGAACTATGTGAAGATGACTCCATAATGGGGTTTCGTCGGTTCTGTTATCTCCGTTGAGTGACTTTGGACTTAGGGGCATGTCCGGATTGTGTCTTGGATGTCTGTAGCTCATTTAGGCTTGAAATGGTAAAAGTCAAATTTTTGGAGATTTTAACCGGTAGTGGACTTTTTGATATCTGGGTTGGATTCCGATTTTGAAAGTTGGAGTAGGTCTGTAAGGTTGGATATGACTTGTCTGAAAAGTTTGGGGTCAATCGGACGTGGTTCGGCAGGTTTCTGCATATGTCGTAGAAATTGGAAGTTTCAAATTCATTATGTTTAAATTGGAGGATGATTTGTGTTTTTAGCGTTGTTTGATGTGATTCGAGGGCTATAATAAGTTCGTATCGTGTTTTAGGACTGGTTGGTATGTTTGGTTGTGGTCCTGGGGGCGTCGGGTGTGTTTTGGATGCTTAATAGAATGAGATATAGACTTAGTCACTTGTATAGAATTGTTGGTTTCTGGTATTTCGCACCTGAGAGGGGGAGACCACAGGTGCAGACTCACACATGCAGAGTGAGAGACACATGTGTGTTTTTGGTAAAGGAGGTCAGGTAGCGGAGGCTTGAGAAGGGGAGTCGTATATGTGCTTCCATAGATGCAAAGAAAGGGTCGTAGGAGCGGATATAGGCGGCCTGGGCAGGGGTCGCAGATGTGGAAGCTTAACCGCAGGAGCGGGCTCGCAGGTGCGGCCCATTGCTTGTATATGTGGTCCGAGTCAATTAAGTCATTTTTGCACCTGCGATGGAATTCCCGCAGGTGCGGCACCGAAAGTGCGGTTAGAGCCTCGCAGAAGCGAGAATGCAGTGTAGAAAATAGGATTTTGAGGGTTTGATTCCCATTTCGATTTTTGGACTTTGAGAGCTCGGTGTGAGGCGGTTTTTCGAGGTTTCTTCAAGAATATTGTGGGGGTAAGTGATTCTAACTCGGATTGGACTATATTTCATGAATCTATTGCTATTTTCATCATCTAATTTGGGATTTGAGTTGGAAATTTGGGGGAAATGGTAAAAACTTCATAGACTGAAATTTCGAGTTTTGGAAGGTGATTTGAGGTCAGATCCGAGTAATTCTCGTATGGTTAGACTTGTGAATGAATGGGAGTTCATATTTTGTGACTTTTACCCGATTCTGAGTCATGGGCCCCGGGAGGGCTTTTTGGGACGATTTCCTAATTTCTTTCTTTAGGTTAGATTTAATATTAGATTGGTTTCTTATACATATATTTATGGTGTGTAGTTGGTTTTTCTAGATTTGGGCCATTAAGAGTCGGATACTCGTGGGAAAAGCATTGATACCAGTTGATTGAGCTCAGTTCGAGGTAAGTGGCTTGCTTAACCTTGTGTGGAGAAAATCCCTTTAGGATTTGGTACTGATATTGATATGTGAGCGTCGTGTACGCAAAGTGACGAGTGCGTGCACTGGCTTTTTGTTGCAAAACCTAAATCTTACTAAGTAAATACATGTTTTACCTTAATTGAGTATACTGGCATGTGTAGTTACCCCGTTAGCCTAGAATAACATGTCTATGTGTCTTAATTGTTAAATTGAGCTATCTGCAGCATGCTTAGTGAAATCCTGCTTCTTTTCTTCAATTTTACTTAGTCTAAACTGTATATTCTCTTGTTGTACCTATCATATGTAATTGTATGAGTTGTGTATTTACTTTGGGACTACGAGGGGGTACCTCGGGAGCTCTCTCTACAAATTTATTTTCGAGACTACGATGTTGTACCTTGGAAGCTCTCCCTACATATTTACTTTTGGGACTATAAGACGGTATCTCCGGAGATCCCTTGTTGCTTATATCCCTACATAACTCTATCATTACATGTATTGTTCCAGTCCTTCATAGAGATGTGTCGGTATTATTTAACCCAGGCTCTACGTATTCCTATGTTTCCTCTTATTTTGCCCTATATTTGGGCGTATCTCGTGATTCTTTGAATTTCCTTGATTATGTGTCTACGTATGTAAGATATTCTCTTGTTGTGGAGTACATGTATCGGTCGTGTTTTATTTCTCTTAGTGGTTTAGAGACCAGAGCCGATTTATTATTAGTCAGCATGGTAGACTTTGATGTTATCTTGGGCATGGACTAGTTGTCACCCCATTATGCTATTCTTGATTTTCATACTAATACCGTGGCGTTGGCTATGCTAGGTTTACTGCTATTAGAGTGGAGGGGTACACTAGAGTACACTCCTAGCAGAGTTATTTCATTTCTTAAGGCTCAACGAATTGTTGAGAAAGGGTGTGATGCGTATCTAGCTTATGTGAGAGATGTCAGTATTGATACCCCTACAGTTGAGTTAGTTCTAGTAGTGAGGGACTTCCCAAATGTGTTTCCAGTTGATCTTCCGGGTATGCCGCCCGATAGAATTTGTTGCTGGGCACTCAACCCATCTCTATTCCTCCGTATTGTATGGATCCTCCTGAGCTGAATAAGTTGAAGGAGTAGTTGTCGGAGTTGCTTGATAAGGGATTCATTCGGCCTAGTGTGTCACCTTGGGATGTTCCGGCTTATTTGTGAAGAAAAATGATGGTTCTATGCATATATGCATTGATTATTTCCAGTTGAACAAAGTTACTATGAAGAACAAGTATGCATTGCCTCGTATTGATGACTTCTTTAATCAGCTACAGGTGCCAGGGTGTTTTCCAAGATTGACTTATGTTCAAGCTATCAACAGTTGAAGATTCGTGAGTCAGGTATCTCGAAGACTGCTTTCAAGACTCGGTATGGTCACTATGAGTTTCTTGTGATCTCTTTTAGGCTGACCAATGCCCCCATCAGCTTCTATGCATTTCATGCGTAGTGTGTTCCGGCCTTATCTTGACTCCTTCGTCATTGTGTTTATTGACGATATTCTAGTATACTTTCGGACTCCGGAGGATCATGAGTAGCATCTGAGGACTGTGCTTCAGACCCTGAGAGAAAATAAGTTGCATGCAAAAAATTTTAAGTTTGAGTTTTTGCTAGAATCAATTGCATTCTTGGGTGATGGGATCAAGGTGGATCCGAATAAGGTGGAAGCAATGCATAGCTGGCCTACACCATCATCAGCTACAAAGATCTGGATTTTTCTTGGTTTTTCAGGGGTATTACCATCGTTTTGTAGAGGGATTCTCATCTATTTCAACACCTATGACCAGGATGAACCATAAGGGAGCTCCATTCCTTGTGAGATTTACACAGATCATCGGAGTTTGCAGCATCTTTTGAAGCAAAAGGATCTTAACTTGCATTAGCGAAGATGCTTAAAGCTACTTAAGGACTATGATATCACCATTTTATACCACCCGGGGAAGGCCAATGATGTGGCTGATGCTTTGAGTCGTCGGTCGGAGAGTTTGGGGAGTTTAACATATCTACCAGCAGTAGAGAGGCCATTCACGTTAGATGTTCAGGCCTTAGTCATCCACATTATGATATTGGATATTTTTGAGTCGAGTCGAGTATAGGCTTATGTGGTCTCTCAGTCTTCTCTTTATGATCGTATCAGGGAGCATCAGTATGATGACCCACATATGCTCATCCTTAAGGACATGGTCTAGCACGGTGATGCTAAGGAGGTCACTATTGGGTAGGATGGTGCATTGAGGATGCAGGGCAGGCTATGTGTGCCCAATGTAGATGGCTTGCATGAGTTGATTCTTCAATAGTTTCACAGTTAACGGTACTCCATTCATACGGGTGCCACGATTGAGGCAGCATCACCGGGGGAGGATGAAGAAAGACATAGTAGAGTATGTAGCACGGTGCCTAAATTTCTAGCAGGTGAAGAATGAGCATCGGCGGCCGGGTGGGTTGCTTCAGAAGTTAGAGATTCCAGAGTGGAAATGGAAGCGGATCACTATGGATTTTGTTATTGGACTCCCACGGACTCAGCGGAGGTTTGATGAAGTTTGGATGATTGTGGATAGGTTGACCAAGTCATCTCATTTTATTCCTACGATGACTACCTATTCTTCCGAACAACTAGCTCGAATCTACATCTTCGAGATCGTCAGGCTTCATGGCGTACCGGTATCTATCATCTATGACCCGAGTACACAATTTATATCACTATTTTGGAGGGTTAAACAACATGATACTCGAGTGGAGCTGAGCACAGCATTTCACCCTCAGACGGACGGACAGTCCTAGCGCACTATTCAAATGTTAGAGGATATGCTAAGTGCATGTGTGATGGAGTTTCAAGGGTCTGCCGGTCGAGGAGGCGACTTGGGAGACCGAGCATGATATGCGCAGCCGTTATCCTCACCTTTTCACCACTTCATGTATGTCTTTATACTTGTTTGAGGATGAACGATTATTTTATCAGGGGGACGATGTAACGACCCGGCAGGTCGCTTTGAGAGTTATAGCCTAGATTCCCTATCTACTGCTTCCCCGTGAATTATTCTGCATACGTGTCTTGCCGGGAGGTGTTGGTTGTGGTTTCGAAGTGTTTTGGGACACTTAGACCCTAAAGGGAAGCTTAAGTCTTAGGATTTTGGACCATAGTCAGAACTGTGTGAAGACAACTCCGGAATAGAGTTTCATCGATTCTGTTAGCTCCGTTGAGTGATTTTGGACTTAGGGGCGTGTCCGGATTGTGTCTTGGAGGTCTGTAGCTCATTTAGGCTTGTAATGCCGAAAGTCGAATTTTTGTAGATTTTAACCGGTAGTTGAATTTCTTGTATCATGGTGGATTTTCGATTTCGGAAGTTGGAGTAGGTCCGTAAGGTTGAATATGACTTGTGTGTAAAATTTGGGGTCAACCGGACGTAGTTTGATAGGTTCATACGTCGTAGAAATTGGAAGTTTCAAGTTCATTAAGTTTGAATCAGAGGGTGATTTGTATTTTTAGCGTTGTTTGATGTAATTCGAGGGCTCAAATAAGTTCATATTGTTTTTCAGAACTGGTTGGTATTTTTGGTTGAGGTCTCGAGGGCCTCGGGTGTGTTTCGGATGCTTACCGGAGTGAGATTTGGACTTAGGCACTTGCTGAGAATTGCTGGTTTCTGGTGTTTTGTACCTGCGGATGGGAGACTGCAGGTGCAGAGCGCACATGCGGCGTCAGGGACGCAAGGGCGTTTTTGTTCAAGGATGTCAGGGGGTCTAGGTGTGAGAAGGGGAGTCGCATCTGCGCATCCACAGATGTGGAGAACGGGTCGCATGAGCGGGTATAGGCAGCCTGGGCAGGGCCCGCAAATGCAGAAGCTTAACCGCATAAGCGGGATCGCTGGTGCGGCCCATTGCTCGCAGATAAGGTCCCAGCCATTTAAGTCATTTCTACACCTGCGATGGAATTCCCGCAGGTGCTGCACTACAAGTGCGTATAGAGACTCGCTGAAGCGAGATTGCTGGGCTAAAAATTGGATTTCGAGGGTTTGATTCACATTTTAATTTTGGGACATTAATAGCTATGTGTGAGGCAATTTTTGAGGTTTCTTCAAGAAAATTGTTGGGTTAAGTGATTCTAACTCGGATTGGACTATATTTCTTGAATCTATTGCTATTTTTGTCATCTAACGAGGGATTTGAGTTGGAAATTTGGGGAAATGGTAGAAACTTCATAGACTGAAATTTCGAGTTTTGGAAGGTGATTTGAGTTTGGATCTGAGTAATTCTTGTATGTTTAGACTCGTGAGTGCATGGGAGTTCATATTTTGTGACTTTTAGCTGATTCTGAGCGTGGGGTCAGGGAGGGCTTTTGGGGACAATTTTCTAATTTCTTGCTTTAGCTAAGATTTCATTGATTATATTAGTTTCTTATAGATATATTTATGGTTTGTAATAGATTTTTGGCTAGATTTGGGCCATTCGGAGTCGGATATTCGTGGGAAAAGCATTGCTACCGATTGATTGAGCTTGGTTCGAGGTAAGTGGCTTGCCTAACCTTGTGTGGGGAAATCCCCTTAGGATTTGGTACAGATATTGATATGTGAGAACTGTGTATGCGAGGTGACGAGTGTGTACACGGGCTTTTTGTTGCAAAACCTGATTTTTACTAAGTAAATACTTGTTTTTATCTTAATTGAGTATACTAGCATGTGTAGTTATCCTATTAGCCTAGAATAACATGTCTATGTGTCTTAATTGCTAAACTGAACTCTTTGCAGCATGCTTAGTGAAATCCTACTTCTTTTCTTGAATTGTACTAAGTCTAAGCTGTAGATTCTCTTGATGTACCTATCATCTCTAATTGTCTGAGTTGTGTATTTACTTTGGGACTACGAGACAGTATCCCGGGAGATCCGCCTCATATTTACTTTTGAGATTACAAGGCGGTACCTAGGGAGTTTTCCATGCACATTTACTTTTGAGACTACTAGGCGGTACATTGGGAGCTCTTCCTGCATATTTACTTTTGGGAGTACGAGACGGTATCTCGGGAGATCCCCTGTTATTTATTTCTCCATGTTATATTGTTATATAATTGTGTTTTCCTTTGTTGAACTCAATTCTCTTATTATACTTTTTTATTTACTACTTTATTTATTATACACCAGTGGGCCTCATCTAACTTCGTCACTACTCGACCGAGGTTAGGCTCGGCACTTACTGGGTATTAATTCCAGTGTACTCATGCTACTCTTCTGCACATGTTTTGTGTGCAGATTCAGGTTCTTATTATCAGCCGCATTATCAGTGAGTCGAGACAGCTTTGGAGACTTCAAGGTATATATGTCGCGTCCGTAGACCTTGAAGTCCCCTTCTACTCTTTCCCGTGTCAAGCACTTTCTATATTTTCTTTTACTAGACTCTGGTGTATAAAGATACTATTTCCTTTTTGTAGCTTGTGACTCATGATGTTCCGGGTTTTGGGAAAGCTATGTACGTTAGTGTTTTGGTTATTGTACATGTCGAGCGGCATTGTTATTGATTATCCAGTATCAATCGCAGTTAGATGTTAAGTTTTGCTTCCATTATTGGTATTGACTGTAAATTGTTATGCTTACCTAATCGTAGAGACTAGGTGTTGTCATGACGTGTTTTGGAGGGATGTTTGGGTCCTGACAGGCATCTGAACTAGGAGCAGGGATGAGAGAGGCCAGAGCATAGATTGTGATTTGACTACGTATCTATTGAGAGATATCTGTTTTGAACGAGCAGCTGCTATATCTCCTGTAAAGATTAAATCATCTTCTCTAATAATGTATTCTGAATGCCAATTTCGTACTATTAGTTTCACCAAGTGCCAAGTATAAGTGTCAAAATATCAGTCCTCCTAATATTAAAGTTGATAATTTTTAGCTGTTGTATAACTATAGGGTTGTGATCACACTTGTATGTATATGGATGTTGGTGTTCACTTTGGTGAAATAAGGACATAAAATACAAAATTTATTTCTATTTATATATTGATTGATTCTACGATGAGGTATGTTGGTTAATTGCTTATTTCAATCTAATCTTTTATTGATCTATGTTAGAAAACTCAATATTCTTTAATGTTATGACATGGTCTTTCACACGAGAAGACCTCCTATTTTTAGGTAATTGATGTGCCACTGGTTGCTGCTAATTAGCATGTGATCAAGCAACAACTGTCCAGTGCTCTTTAGCTATATTATTTACTGTTCAATCTCCCGTACCTATCTTCTTTGGCCCATCAACATTCCCAGCAATTTTAGATTCACTACTAGGAATTCCAACCGTTTACACCAACAGTATGAGCCACAACCGTTTGAGTACTAGTTGCAGTCCTGACCTAATTTAGTTCCTTTACTTCAGTTGCACCAGCAGTAGCGTCATCTGCTGCACGAACATGCCTAGCTGAATTTTCTACATATTCATGAGCCACAACAGGTTGGCATGTCATGTCTATCATCTGCCCGGTTCCTCTTTGTTTCTTATGTGCTAACTACTGTACATTTATTTTTTTAAGATCATCGGTTGACACCACATTAGTATTTATGCCCTTTTTTCCAGTTTGCATATCAATAGAAACTTGGGCTTCTAATTTCTTCTCCACTCGATCAGCTGTAGTATTAGTTTGCAGCACTGAGCTGACCAGATCCCATACTTATTAATTGTCTCACCTTTAGATGTTTGCCCAGATTTGCCATCCAACCTCTGCCCATCTACATGCCTAGCCTTAGTTCTCTTTGCATCAGTAGCTTCATCATCCTTAATTTTCCTAGTACCATCAATTGCATTACCTAAAGAAGAACCCACAACTTTGTATAATATCGCCCAAGCTGTGGTAGCAGGGATATCACATGTGAGTTTAAATTGATCTTTTCTTGCTGGCTTTTCAATTGAACCAACTATTGCAGCGGTAGGTTTAGCAGCCCCAACCTTAAATCGATCACCAGGTGCATTCTTTGAAACATTAGCCTCCAAGTTTGAACCTACAACAACTGGTTCACTTCCAGGGTTTTCAACCACTGCTATTGATGCATGATTCTTAGCACTGGTTGCTCGATCAACCCCAGTTATTGCACTGTCGACCACCCTATGTTGAAGATTTCCAGGTTCATTAATTTATCCAGAACTTGAACCTTTAGAACCTCCAGATGCAACTCGATCACCCACAGGATCTTTGGAGACCTTCAAATCCTGATAAACAACTTCTGCAACTGGAACAATTGCCATTCCATCTGCATTCCACTTCTCATTCATACAATCACCACCATTAGCAGTAGACAACACATCAATAGCCTTCTTATTTTCATCCAAAAACTTCCTTAGATCTCCTTGATACTTCTCAATGTGTTGGCCTTCATACATGGAATTTTCCTATTCCTTTTTGTCGTTCTTTTCCTGCAGAAAGCGGCAGCTATTTTCCTCGTGTCCTTGATGTTACACTACGAACGAAACTGAGGCAAATTATCATACAAAACTTCTTGATAAAGTTCCATAATCTGCTCGGTTTTTTCATTGATATAGGGAATTCTTACTCTGTTTGGTTTCTTATCAAAAAAATCCAACTCGACTTTAACTCTTGCTTTGCTAGGCCTTGATTTTGCTTGTGTAGCTTTATCACCGACTATTGGTTTACCAACAACTGAAGAAATTGATAGTAGAGATTGTTTGGCTGATAGCATAGGAGGCAGATTAGGTAACGATATCCATACAAATGCCCTCAATGTTTCTTCCATAGGATTAAAAACGAGAGTCAAAGGGAAAACTCTAAACTAATGGTTCTCACCATTAACGAGCAATTAGTTAACATATTTAGAAGGAGCTACAACATAATCTACATACAAATCAAACAGGATGACGATGTGCCGTCTCACCAACCATCCGATTAAGCTGCGTCCTTGAGTTCCAAACAGTGTCCGCAATAATTTTCGAAGTTCTTGCATCTCCAGCCTTTCAAACGAGAATTTTAATATTAGGGCCTGATGTAAACCTTCTTCAATAGTGAATTGTCCAAGTTCTTCCATTGCAAACTTAACAGTAGGTTCTCCATGAATTATTTCAATAAGTTTAAGGATAGTTTTAGTGGATTTTGAGCAGTTTGGTTTGTGAGCAGTCTTGTTGCGTATGTAATGGCTAGGTTAGGGTTTGAATTAGTCTCTCCCACATCCAAAGGCTGGTGAGAGGTGTTGTCATCCATAGGAACCCCTAAATCACCATGTCTAGAGAGAAAGAAGAGAGAGGCGAGAGCTTTTTTTAAACAATCCACTGAGTTTTATCTATGTTTCCATATGTGGGTATCTTTTTTTTTCTGTTATTTCAAATAAAAAGAGTATGTGAGGTATGTTGCATATAAATCTAGTTTGGGGAAAGAACAAATGTAGATTTGAGTAAATTTAGGCTTGCTGAAACTTTTTATTTGAGAAAAGAGCATTTGGCTTGACTGAAATGCAATAACATAAAGTTTTGAACTCTTTGCGTGAAATTGGACATTAAGGAGGAGGAACATGGCTAGGAGAAACTTGAATTTGTATGTTTCTAATATCACTTGAGCTAATTTAGTTTGTGATATTTAACTTTATCTGAAAGATTTGCTCTATTTGGTTTGACATTTCAGAATTAGTGACTCTGTCTTGGTTGTGCAAATAGAGTACACTAATGTCATATTTATTATCTGTTGCTTTCACTTGATATATACTTTACTGAGGTATTCACTCTAAATCACTTAATTCACTTTGTTGAAGAATGATTTTGTAACTTCACCAAATCTAGTGCTACACTCCTATATGTTAAACGGTTCTGGATTCCATATATTGCAGCTTCACCAAATTTATTGCTACATTTCAATCTGTTACCTGATTTTTGCATACCAATTATATGGAGTCTGATGTGGAGTAGTATTTTGGTGAGTTATGAATTAAATCTTTTCATGTTTGAAGGTTGTATTATGTACAAAGTAACATATATGTATCTCGTGTTATGGACTCTAATTTAATGATGGGAATAGAGTGACTCATGAGAAAAATTAGTTATTAACTTTAAAGTTATACTAAAAAAAATTGATCTTAATATTATAGACGACTTGAAGTGCCAGCATGTTGGTAAAACACGACTTGTTTAGAAATTAAGTAGTTCTGATTTGACTATTCCATGTTTGATTTATCGAATGAATAAGTAAAACATTACTAGACATAACCCTTTTTTCTTATTCATCTTTTTTCTGCGTTGAAGTTTTCAGTTTTTCTACCTGAATTTTTAGTTGTTGACTTAAAATTCTTTCACATTCTTTTCTTTGATTCATCTTAATCAACAATCACAATATAAGAGCATCAACAATCATACTATAAGAGCATCAATACATAGTAATTTTTTTAGTTTTCCTGATTTGTAGCTTATTTGTAAAATTCTTACAAAAAAATATTCTCAATTTTCGAAAAATACTAAAATTTAACATGTTTATTCATATTTTATTATAAAAAGTTAAGGATGTTACTTGGGCTATAGGCCAAAGAAATAGTGCGTGTGAGAAATAATTCAAAAGGATTATAAAAGTTTTCTTCAAAAGTAGATTGACTAGTATTCCTTAGTAAAGTTGACTAATATGTTTTTATTCGCTTATGCTCATTTCTTGTTCATTGCTATACTAATATTTTTGGTTGACTATATATGTATATCAATTTTGTGTATGCACCAGATTATGACACCTGATAAGAAATTAATGAAACTTATCCATGATCGACTTGATAACGCTTGCATACTTAGGGTGGAGAACTTTCTGGATTATGCTTCTAAAAGATCGAGAGAAACACGGGAAATACGTTGTCCTTGCGTCAAATGCTGTAATGAACTTTCAGGATTACGTGAGTTGGTTGGGTCACAGTTAGTGGTACACGGAATAGTCCAAAATTATACCGTTTGGTATCACCATAGGGAGAGATTAGGTGAATCCTCTTAAGATTGTGAATTTGTATATGATAATATCAATGAAGAGGGTGATGGTGAGGATGAAATACATGAACTTTTAAGAGATTTCTATCCCACTTTTGAAAGAGACACTATGAACAATGATGGTGACGGGCAGTTTGAGGAGGAACCAAATATTGAAGCAAAAAGATTTTATGGGATCTTAAAAGATTTTGTGCAACCCTTGTACCAAGATTCAAAAGTTTTTAAACTTTCTACTTTGGTAAAGTTGCTTCATATAAAAAGTATTGAAAATTTGAGTAACGCGTCATTTACAATGTTGTTGAAGCTCTTGAATAAAGATTTATTGTCGGATGGATTAAACTTTCCAGATTCATGTAACGAAGCAAAAAAGTTAATTCGGCACCTAGGGCTTTCTTACAAAAAATTTGATTCTTGTAAGAATGATTTTATATTATGCTGGAAGGATGATAAGTCTCTTGAGTCTTGCAAAGTTTGTGGTGCATCTAGATGGAAGGAGGATAAACATAGTGGGGAAAATAAATTTAAAAGTGGGAAAAAGCTACATGTAACGACCCGGCCAGTCATTTTGCTTTCTAGAACCCCGTATCCTAAATAATATTTCTTGTACTTGCCTTTACTTATTTATGACTTGCAGGGATAATTGGTTCGGGATTTGGGAGAGTTTGGACTGTAATCGGAACACTTGGTTCCTTAAGGTTGGCCTAAAAGGTCAAGTTTGACTTCGGTCAACATTTTGAGTAAATGACCTCAGAATCGGGATTTGACAGTTCCAATGAGTTGGTATGATGATTTCGGATTTGGGCGTATGCTCATACCGAGATCGGGGAGCGTTTCAGTGCCCAATAGTGAGAGTTGGTTCTTGAAGGTTTTAGAAGTTCTATAAATTTGGTTTGGAATGTGTCTTGGTGATATCAAGGTCCAAACGGAATTCCGAGACCGCAAATAGTTCTGTAATGACATTTAAGACTTGCACGCAAAATTTGGTGGCATTCCGAGTAGTTTAAGTACGTTCCGGCACATTGGAAGTGAAATGAAGAACTTGAAGTTCTTAAGTCTTATTCATTGGTTTTGGGTGGCGATTCTTAGTTTATGGTGTTATTTCGGTGTTCCGATCGCACGATCAAGTTTGTATGATGTTGATAGACTTGTGTGAGTATTCGGTGTGGAGCCCAGAGGTCTCAGGTGAGTTTTGGACGTGTGGAAGGGGTTGAAAACACACCAAATTTCTGGTGTTCTTGGCAACTACTGTAGATCTCGCAAATGCCAGAAAAGGTTCGCAAATGCGAACCTCGTATTTGCGATGAGGGCTTCGCAATTACGAAGGAGCCTGACCCAGGAAATGTTCGCATTTGCGACCTTTATGCCGCATTTGCGATCCCATTAGAAGCCGCATTTGCGACTCTTTGGTCGAATTTGTGACCCCAACCGCTGAAGCCCAGTCTTCGCATTTGCGAGGCTTTTGTCGCATTTGCGAACCTGGTGTCACAAATGCGACATCAGAGGGATGTGTCCGGCTCTTTTAATGCAGGGCTTAGGCCATTATTTCATTTCACTTCATTCTCTTAGGCGATGTTTGGAGATTTTGGCAGAGGGTTTTCACCTAATACTTTGAGGTAAGTAATTTCTACAGAACATGAGTTAAATACATACATTATGAGTAGATTAAACATGTAAAAATTAGGAAAAATCAAGGGTTTAAAGGAAAACCTAGGGTTTTGATAAAAATGAAGTTTTACCACGAAAATGGATATGGAATTTGATAAAATCATATATTTATGTTCCTAAGGTTATGGGTAAAAACTTTCTTAGAATTCGGACACGTGGGTCCGGTGATGAATTTTTAGAAATCTTGCTGTCACGACCCAAAAATTCCTAAGCTCGTGATGGCGCCGGACATCAATGTCAGGCAAGCCAACTCATTAACTAATTGAATCAACTTTCCGATTTTAACATTTATGAAAACATTTCCTTTCACTTTATTACATAATAACCAAATAAAAATCTGTCAATTAGGAACAATAGTTTGAATACTACACTTTAACAATTATAACCCAACACATATCCCAGAACCCGGTGTCACTAGTAAATGAGCAATTTCTAAGAATTTAACAATCATTACAAGCCTGTCCGAAATACAACTGCACAAGGAAATTTAAATGAAATAAATATAGTACGAAGGAGACTCTGTCAGCTGCGAATCGCCTCCGGATGATGATGCATCTCGCCTAAGTCTCCGAATCCTCCACATTGCTAGGAAAGTACTTGTGCAATAAAATGCATAGCAAGTGTAGCATGAGTACACAAATAACGTGTACTCAGCAAGTCGCCCGCCTAACCTCAGAGAGCTAGTGACGAGAGGTCAAATTAGACACTTACTAAAGGTCAATTTAAAATATTTAAGTATGACACTAAGCATTATTATCATAGGCAATTTATCAAAATCAGGATTAAATATTTTTCAACTCTGTTTACGGTTAACACTTTATATCTTCGTCATATTAATAATTAATCAACATGGTGATTTAATCAACTAATAATAAATCGACGGGAAGGAACAACTTCTTCCAAAATCTTCTCAATAACTTTAAATCTCTGTCATTTCACTTGATAGTTTAATATTTTAGGCCAGTAATCAGGAAAAATCATAGCAACTACGCAGCAAATATCATGCGCAAGCAATGCCGAGGGTTGAACGGCGGACCAACAATAATAAATTGCCGAAGGGTCGAACGGCTCGAACCATAGATGCGTCTATCTGTCCCGCTCGTGAATCGAACATGCGACGCGGTTAAAATAATACGGCTAACCTGCTCGCGAATCATACCTGCGACTCAGGTGCTCATATGAATACACACCCAAATACAGGGTCATCCTGCTCGCGAATCATTCATGCGACTCAGGCACCCAAAGTTACACATATCCACATAATAAATCCGTATTTGATCAAGAAAACAGTTTTTCTCAGGAAGGTGGTAAATTCTTATTAAAAGAAATATGAAATATAGGTTTTAAATCTTTGTTCTTGGAAACTCATTTGTCAAGTTTAATGATATTCCATGATAAAACCTAGTCCAGGTACACAATATCTACAGCGGAACCAATTCTCTTTCTAGAAGATTAACAAAATGAACTCTAGTTTTCTTTAAGATATTCAATTACGTTTTCGATTATATTAGCAGTTTAATATTATAAGCAAGATTATAGGTACAACACGGAAGGCATGCTAGTGGGTCCTACGCTACCTGGACATGGCATAATAGTAGCTACGCACGGACTCCCGTCACCTCGTGGGTACGTAGCCCCCGAAGATAATAGCATGTACTGAATTAATTCACCTAGGGGACGATTCGCCCTCACAAAGTTAGAAAGGAGACTTACCTCTCTCCAGAATTCCAATACCGGCTTCCAAGCCCTTCCAATGACTCCAATGGACGCACAATGCTCCGAAACTACCAGATAACGACAAATCAATGAAAATTCATTCTAATACTCACAACAAATTCAAATTATATACTTTCCCAACCCCGCTCGGAGAAATGACCAAAATGCCCTCGGGCCCACGTGCCGGGAAATCTAAAATTCTCGAAGATACATTCTACCCATAGCCCTACTAGTTCAATCATACCATTTACTCTATATTCCATGCTCAAATTCGTGGCTAAATTCCAAATTTACATTTTCTAGGTTTCTTCAATCTCCCAAATTCCTACCAATTTTCATGCCTAACCCGTGCATATAATCTTGTATTTATCTTTAAAATGGAAGGAATTTACTTACCTTGATGCCTGACGAAAATCCCCCTTGAAATGCTCTCCAAAATCGCCCATGACAAATGAAAAATGGGTGAGAAATGACAAAAACCCGACTTTAAAAAATTCTGCCCAGGCCTCCTTTTGCACCTACGGTCCAATAGCCACTCCTACAGCTCCACACTTGCGGAAATTCCATCGCAGGTGCGGCTCTGACTCAACCCAGCATCTCTCGCTTCTGCGGTCCCTTCTTTGCACCTACGCTTCCGCAGGTGCGACCAAATCTTCTGCACCTACGGCCTCCTCAGCTCCAGCCCAAAACTCGCACCTGCGGCGCCCTTAGCCGCACCCGCGGCTCTGCACCTGCGGTCAAAGGCTCGCAGGTGCAGTTACACCAGATGACAGCAACCTTCAGCCTTCATCAACTTCAAACATTGATCCGTTAACAACCCGGAATCCACCCGAGGCCCTCGGGACCCCGTCCAATTATACCAACCTGTTCCAAAATATAATGCGTACTTTCTCGAGGCCTCAAATCACATCAAACAACATCGAAACCACGAATCGCACCCAAATCCCAACTTTACAAACTTAGAAATTTCCAACTTCCACATCCGACGCCGAAACCTATCAAATCACGTCCGATTGACCTCAAATTTTGCGCACACGTCATAATTAACATTACGGACCTGTTCCAACTTTCGGAATCGCATTCCGACCTCGATATCAAAACTTCCACTTCCGGTCAGATTTCTCAAAAACTTCAAATTTCTATCTTTAGCCAAATGACTTCAAAATGACCTACGGACATCCAAATTCACTTTCGATCGCGCTCCCAACTCCAGAATCACCATACGAAGCTGTTCCAAGACTCAGAATCCCAAATGGACATCAACAACACTGAAATGCACTTCAAGCCCAAATTTATGAAATTCTTCTAAATGCTAACTCCCACAATATACGCCGAAAAGCTCCCGGGTTATCCAAAACCCGATTTGAACATACGCCCAAGTCTGAAATCTTCATACGAACCTGCTGGAACCTTCAAATCCTGATTCGGAGGTCTTTACTCAAAATTTCAATCTTAGTCCATTGCTCCAACTTAAAGCTTCTGAAATAAGAATTTTCTTTCCAAATCAATTCTAAACTTCGTGGAATTCAATTCCAACCATGCCCACGGGTCATAACACCTTAAACGAAGCTGCCCACGACTTCAAACCGCTGAACAACGTGCTAGAGCTCAAAATGACCGGTCAGGTCGTTACATTCTCCCCCACTTAAACCGATATTCGTCCTCGAACGTGCTAAGAACTGCTCTAGAGTTACCTGAAATCATTGTGTAACATTTCGATCACCTGGCTGTGCTACCACAACCTCGTTGAGCACATTAACTTAATCACATCTGAAGATTCTTCCTTTATCCATATAATAAGCTAAGAATTCATTCAAACGCTTGAAATTTCTCTGCCAGGCCTAGTTCCAATACATAACACCGTATCAAATACCATAGACATACCAGAACATGACTACATACCTTTGCTGAATCAGCACCATGCACCGCAAGATTCATCATCTAACCACAATGACGCTCCCTGAACCTTAATAGCCAAAATTCCACGAATCTGGTGCTCCCGATGCACCTCGTAACAGATATACATACATCCTGCTATAATGCTGACGATACCACCATAATGGAGGAAATGTGCAGAAATCCATACTCAACTGCAGAGTTAAAAAATCCTTGTATACCTCATCTTGACTAGAATCATCACTTGATTATGAACCTAAATAATGGTATTTGCTCTTTAATATACACTTCACATAACCTTATCGCACTGATCCGTGGTCGGAAAATCTCGTCTCACCCAGTATGAACTGCCCAGACAATGAATCACCCCAATCATGACCACAGCCTCACATGATACCACATTGCGCCAATAGGCCATAACTCGAACATGATAATAAGAAATGACTCAGGAAGGAACTATTCGACTCGCGCAACTAATATGAATTTTTATCAGAAAATAGGAAGCAAACATAAGAAAATAAGTATAGGAACCTTACTCATCATCACACTGTTGCAGCGTGCAACCCGATCCGAATAACATACCCGTGGCGACGTGCCACCCGATCCACACATAAAATTTACATAAGAAGATATATATACGGAGCTGATTTGCTCACTATTACGAATTGCTGAATATCGATCATAAGCACGCTAATTGCATAATACCATCCTGGGGAGACTGATAGAGCCGTAGGCTACAAAACTCAAACACAACTGAGGTGCGATATATATATATATATATATATATATACACACACACACTCTGAATCTCAAGAGTTATCCTGCTCACATAACATCCCCACTACGCGAGACCTCAACACATAAGAAATTATCAAAGCCGTTTCACAACTCACACAGCACAATCACAATAACACATGAATCTGACGAAGACGGAACAACATCCGTTGTTCTAATACCTTTCCATGAAAAAAGCTCTACCGAAAGGAACATGCCTGGCTCATACGGAGCCCATTATCATATTTAAATCCATCCACAAACATCGATCCACCTTGCTCGCACCAACTAAGCTAATAGCTTTTACCTGGGTCCATATTAACCCACTTCCTCTCATAATATGCAAGAAACAACCATCATAGCCGGGAAAACACCCCACAATCCACAACCAAATGAACTGAACGCCTCTCAGACATAACTTCTCAAATAAACAACATTGCACCCCTTTTTTTTATACTCAGTCCAAATATTCAACCCATCAAGTGACTATGTGTCACACTTCATACAATGTTTCCGCGTTCACGCTTCCACGACCTTCCACACAAGGCAACAAGTCTTCACATCCACCACTGGCCATACTACCCTGTAAGACAATTCAAGAACTCATAACCAGGGTACAAAGCTTCTTCCACCGAATCTCAATCTCAGGTGACACTGAAGATAACACCAGCTTATACTGAACTTTCAAATCACTTTTCCTTGCTCTTCTGAGCTCATGACATCCTTATCATTACAGAATCTCAAATCTCGATTCTTATTCCCAGTTACATACTGCTTACCGTACTTAACATGCCAATATGAGGTAGCGCAAGAATTTTCATCATAACTTCTGAACCACCAATAGGGTGAACACTTCATCACATAGAAACCTTTTACTTAACTCAATTCAAGAGTACCATCTCAACACACGAGTGAATTCCCACAATCACCCAACATGCAAATCCTTGAGTAGTATTCCATACCACCATAACCCTTCTGGGATCCGCCTACACCTGACAGGCCATAGCACTCAAATGCTCCCATATGAGATCCGTTACGACGGTCGACAAGCCCCGCACACACCAGCACAAACCACATGCATAACTATATCACATCAAAGGAACCGATCACTGCCGCAAATGTGCCATTTCAACCATGGATAATCAATCTATCTTCTTTTGCCTCAGGAATAATAGAAAATTCCTTCAACCCATAGCAAACTCAACCCTCACTCATCCCGAGTGACCTTGATTCACGAGACTATGCTGCCTAAATCCCGCAACCCGTCTCATACCCTTCTGATAATCTTTCTACAATCCGGAGTTTATTTCTCTCACTCCTTCGATGCTATCCTGCATGCTGAAACACATCATAGAACATTCCACCCATCCTTCTTTTTCCCAGAAATTACTCTGCAAAAGCTCGATTCTCGATCATACTGCTGCATGAAATCCTTAAACTCTGCATTCTTAACTTGTGAACTTACTATGTCCGCTATTGAGACTCACCCACTCTGACTAGCCCTGAATACAATCAACTCCAAGGCTCTCCTGGCATAGGAACACCTTTCTCAATGAAACACGTGACTGAGTCATTATCCTGACAACTCACCTATGCCTTAAGCAAAATTCTGAATCTTCCACAGCCTAACCCTAGCCCGACAGGACCAACTTTTGCACATATTCATCAAATCCCACGCACAATCACCATTTTACTTCATTTCCTTAGCTGTAACAACTTGCTAATACGCCGACAATTCGCAACCCTATGATAACACAATCCTACAACCCAACTGAAGATGGTGGGACTCCCTCACTTAGCCTGAAGCTACCCCTTGCACCACTCTAGACCCTGTTGAGATCCTTTCTCCTTTGATAACATGATCTATCTCAACCAATCCGTCCAACCCTTCCAGATCCTCTTGCTAGCACTCCCTAAATACTCAGATTCTCTAGCATCATTCACACATTCTACCTCCTACTGACTAGCCAGTAGAACTCCTCATCGAGACCTGCCAACCCCGCCATCGCTAAACTATTCAAAGAAGATAACCAACATGTGGAAATCACCTACCGACACTTCCCAACGACGCTGAAATGCACGCTCTCTGTGACTTCAATACCCCATCCTACGCCCTGCTTCATTTACCAATTTACTTGTCTGTCCGCTCCTCATGGACATCCATTAAATGTACGACAATATCTTCTAATTCCAAGCTACCATGCCGCTTCCCCCACTTTGCAACTGCTCGACTTCCGCTTCTTTCACCTGGCCTCCTAGAAATGGAACCACCGCCTAGCCTCACTTCAGGATCAATCTCTGCCAATCGCATTCTTCAATACTTCTTATCAATACTCTGACCCCACGCAACCGAAGAAACCATAGCACCGACAAACTTAACACATTCCATTCGATCAATGACAATGACTACACGTCATCGGTGCATATCTTATCTCACTTGAAGACACCCAGTCTTACTACTTTATCAACTGCAACCAGACCATTCAGAATGCAAATGCCTTTCCCCCTGCCGGAACAAAACACCGAAATCTCGAAATCAAACTCGGAGAAGACCTCCCTTCAAACCATTCATCACCCCTAACATACGGGCAAACATTCTATCATCATAACGACATCGCACGACAACCAATCGCAAGCATCATCACTACCTGAGCACAGGGCTCCCAGAAACACAGCTACTGAGCTGAAACAACGTATTACCCTTTTGCAGGGCCATAACAATAGCCACGACCAATTACACATGGAAGCATCTCGAATTACATTCGTAGCACCATTTCCATTCCTCAAATTCCTGATCCATAGCAAGAGCTTCGCGATGCGTAAGATTGAGTAGGAATAAGCATAGGCATAAGCCTCAAAGGAATCAACTCGCACAATGAGGAATGAAGAAGGGAAGTACTCCTAACAGCCATGTAGGCTCTCGAAGATAAGTACAGACGTCTCTGTACTGATCCGCAAGACTTTACTAGACTTGTTCATGACGCGTGAGACCTACGGGAACCTAGTGCTCTGATACCATGTTGTCCCGACCCAAAAATCTCTAAGGTCGTGATGGCGCCGGACATCAATGTCAGGCAAGCCAAATCATTAATTAATTGAAATAACTTTCCGGTTTTAACATTTATGAAAATATTTTCTTTCACTTTATTACATAATAACCAAATAAAATTTGTCAATTAGGAACAATGGTTCGAATATTACACTTTAAAGTTATAACCCAACACATATCCCAGAACCCGGTGTCACTAGTACATGAGTAATATCTAAGAGTTTAACAATCATTACAAGCCTGTCGGAAATACAATTGGACAAAGAAATTTAAATGAAATAAATACAGTACGAAGGAGCCTCTGTCAGCTGCGGATCGCCTCCGGATGATGATGCAGGTCGCCTAAGTCTCCGAATCCTCCACATTTCTAGGAAAGTACCCGTGCAATAAAATGCACAGCAAGTGTAGCATGAGTACAAAAACAACGTGTACTCAGTAAGTAGCCCGCCTAATCTCAGAGAGGTAGTGACGACAGGTCAAACTAGACACTTACTAAAGGTCAATTTAGAATATTTAAGTATGACACTAAGAATGATTATCATAGCCAATTTATCAAAATCAGGATTTAAATATTTTTCAACTTCGTTCACGTTTAACACTATATATCTTCATCATATTAACAATTAATCAACATGGTGATTTAATCAACTAATAATAAATCGACGGGAAGGAACAACTTCTTCAACATCTTTTTAATAAGTTTAAATCTCTGTCATTTCACTTCATAATTTAATATTTCAGGCCAGTAATCAGGCAAAATCATAGCAACTACGCAGCAAATATCATGCGCAAGCAATGCCGAGAGTCGAACGGCGCAGACAAACAATAATGAATTATGCACTGTCGAAGGGTCGAATGACTCGAACCATAGATGCATCTATCTGCCCCGCTCGCGAATCGATCATGCGATGCAGTTAAAATAATACGACTAGCCTGCTCGCGAATCATACCTGCGACCCAGGTGCTCATATGAATACACACCCAAATACAGCGTCATCCTGCTCGCGAATCATTCATGCGGCTCAGGCACCCAAAGTTACACATATCCACATAATAAATCCGTATTTTATCAAGAAAATAATTTTTCTCAGGAAGGTGGTAAATTCTTATTAAAAGAAATATGAAATATAGGTTTTAAATCTTTGTTTTGAAAACACATTTGTCAAGTTTAATGATATTCCATGATACAACCCAATCCAGGTACACAATACCCACAACGGAACCAATTCTCTTTCTAGAAGATTAACAAAATGAACTCTAGTTTTATTTTAGATATTCAATTACGTTTTCGATTATATTAGAAGTTTAATATTACAGGCAGGATTACAGGTACAACAAGGAATCATGCTAGTGGGTCCTAGGCTACCCGGACATGGCATAATAGTAGCTACACACGGACTCCCATCACCTCATGCGTACGTAGCCCCCGAAGATAATAGCATGTACTGATTTAATTCACCTAGGGGACGATTCCCCCTCACAAAGTTAGAAAGGAGACTTACCTCGCTCCGGAATTCCAATACCGGCTTCCAAGCCCTTCCGATGACTCCAACGGATGCACAACGCTCCGAAACTACCACATAACGGCAAAGTAATGAAATTCATTCTAATACTCACAACAAATTAAAATTATATACTTTCCCAACCTCGCTCGGAAAATGACCAAAATGCCCTCGGGCACACGTGCCCGGAAATCCGAAATTCTCGAAGATATATTCTACGCATAGCCCTACTAGTTCAATCATACCATTTACTCTACATTCCATGCTCAAATTCGTGGCTAAATTCTAAATTTATATTTTCTAGATTTCTTCAATATTTTTACCAAATTCCTACCAATTTCCATGCCTAACCCATGCATATAAGCTTGTATTTATCTTACAAACGGAAGAAATTTACTTACCTTGATGCCTAACGAAAATCCCCCTTGAAATCCTCTCCAAAATCGCCCATGACAAATGAAAAATGGGTGAGAAATGACAAAAACCCGACATTAAAAAATTCTACCCAGGCCTCCTTTCGCACCTGCGGTCCAATAGCCGCTCCTGCGGCTCCGCACCTGCGGAAATTCTATCGCAGTTGCGGCTCTGACTCAACCGAGCTCTCTCGCTTCTGCGGTCCCTTCTTCGCAACTACGCTTCTGCAGGTGCGACCAAATATTCCGCACCTGCGGCCTCCTCAGTTCTATCCTAAAACTCACACCTGCGGCACCCTTAGCCGGTCCCGCGGCTCCGCACCTGCGGTCGCAGGTGCGGTTACACTAGATGACAGCAACCTTCAGACTTCTTCAACTTCAAATATTGATATGTTAACCACCCGGAATCCACCCGAGGCCCCTGGGACCCCGTGTAATTATACCAACCTGTTCCAAAACATAATGGGGACTTGCTCGAGGCCTCAAATCATATCAAACAACATCGAAACCACGAATCGCACCCAAATCCAAACTTTATGAACTTAGAAATTTCCAACTTCAACATCGGATGCCGAAACTTATCAAATCACGTCCGATTGACCTCAAATTTTGCGCACATGTCATATTCAACATTACGGACCTGCTCCAACTTCCGGAATCACATGCCGACCTCGATATCAAAACTTCCACTTCCGGTCGGATTTCTCAAAAATCTTCAAATTTCTATCTTTAGCCAAATGACTTCAAAATGACCTACGGACATCCAAATTCACTTCCGATCGCGCTCCCAACTCCAGAATCACCATATGAAGTTGTTCTCAGACTCAGAATCTCAAAAAGACATCAACAACACTGAAATGCACTTCAAGCCTAAATTTATAAAATTCTTCTAAAATGCTAACTCCCACAATATACGCCGAAACGCTCCCGGGTTATACAAAACTCGTTCTGAACATACGCCCAAGTCCAAAATCTTCATACGAATCTGCTGGAACCTTCAAATCCTAATTCAGAGGTCGTTTACTCAAAATTTCAATCTTAGTCCATTTCTCCAACTTAAAGCTTCTGAAATGAGAATTTTCTTTCCAAATCAATTCTAAACTTCCTGGAATTCAATTCCGACCACGCCCATGGTTCATAACACCTGAAATAAAGCTGCCCACGACTTCAAACCACTGAATGATGCACTAGAGCTCAAAATGACCGGTCGGTCGTTACACTTGTAATTTGGGATTGGAAATTATTTTTATAGTGGAGATAAGTACTTTTGAGCATAGATTAATTAACTTATAGAATGTTTGACTAGTTCCGAGTCATTTGGCACAACATTTGGAGACTTGAGCGCATTCTTGAATTGGGAAGTAGGCTGTAAGACGAGGTAAGTCTTTTTTCTAACCTTGTCAGAGGGAAATTTCCCCATAGGTGAACTTACTTAATATGTGATTATTTGTGGGAGAGACATACGCACAAAGTGACGAGAGTCCGTACGTAGTTACTATCCCTGTCATGTCCGGGTAGTTTTAGGATTACACCATTCTTTGTGGACACCGTTAACTGATCATATGTGTTGTTTGTATTGGACGAGAAACTAATTTCAAGATTTTAAGAATTTCAAAGGTTTCAAGTAAATTATTATTTTGAATAGGATTGAGGAAAGTTAAGCTATGTTTATATGTAACCGCTTTGCAATTATTTTCCGCGAGCGGGGTGATTATTTCCACTACACTCATGGGAGTGGTCGTTCGCCTCGACAAGTTAATAGATGCATCTATGGTTCGCGTCGTTCGACCCTCGACAGTGCACAATTTACATTTTCATGTTGGATCGTGCCGAACGTCCTCGGTGGAATTTGTGTGTGATAATAGTACTGGAAGCCCTTTTATTAATTGGTATAAATTTACTATTTTAGAGATCATTTGTTTAAATAAAGGGAGTGATTTGGGATTCTTAAATTTGATGAGGGAACCGTTCAGTTATTTTGTATTCTGAGTTTATTTGTTATTTCTGCATATTGTTGATCCCTTGTCACTACTTCTTCGAGGTTAGACTAGATATTTACTAGGCACATATTTTTATGTACTCATGCTACGCTTCTGTACTTGATTTTACTGGATTTGAGGTGAGTGCATCTAGTCACCAGTCCACGTAGAGTTTGACTTCCCCAGTTCGAGACTACCGGTGAGCTTCCCTTTTGAGCCGTTCTGCAGCAGCTGGAGTCTTCCTTATATTTTATTTTTTGCCTACTTCTTTCCATACAGTAGGCTAGGTTTTTGTTTTGTGTATTCTACTAGATTGCCTAGGTACTTATGACACCAGGTCTTGGCACACACATTAGTATACTTTGATATTTTGGGTTGTATTTAAATGATTGCAGTTGCATTTATTATTCCGTCAAAATTATGTTACACCGATAAATATTAAAAATGTAGAATACTATTCACTTAGTGATTTACTTTATTCAAAATATTCTTAGTTGATTTAGTATTGGCTTTCCTAACAATGATGTTGGGCGCCATCACGACCTAATATTAAATTGGGTCGTGACAACATGGTATCAGAGCTCTAGGTTCACGTAGGTCTCACAAGTTATGGGTAGATCTAATAGAATCTTGTGGATCGGTGCGGAGACGTCTGACTTATCTTTGAGAGGCTATAGGATGTTAGGAAATTACCCTTTATTCATACACTATCGTGTAGTTGATGGTATACTAAGTTTCTTCCTTCTATTATCTCAGAGATGGTGAGGACGCGTATGGCAGACGTTCTAGACCCGGGAGGAGCGACTCCCCTGTTACTAGAGGTAGAGGCAGAGGTCGGGGGAGGGAACCGGCCCGAGGTAGGGGAGAGGATCCCATTATTGAGGAGTACGGAGTGGTGCCTGCCGCACAGCCAGGCACAGTAGATTTCATGATAGCACCGGGCTTTTAGGAGGTCATGGGTCGTATGATGCGGTTCATGGACACTATGACTCAGGCTGGATTTCCAGTGGACCTAGCCACATCTCAGGCGGGAGGGGAAGCAGAAAGCCCTACTACTTAGGCTCTTGGGAACGCATTTGTAGCATATCAGACCCCAGGTACACTACCCGTGGCCGGAGCCTAGCCACTAGCCGCAGCATTGCCCGATCCTAGACCAGTTTTGGCAGGCGAGCCACAGAAGCTTTTGGACACGTGGACTAGGCTTCACCCTCCAGAATTTAGGGGTGAATGACATGAGGATCCCCATGACTTTATTGATAAGTTCGGGGATAGAGTACACAACATGAGCATATTGGAGTCTCACAGGGTGGATTTCACTACCATCCAATTGAATGGCAGGGCCCGTAGATGGTGGAAGTCTTATCTTCTTGGTAGACCAGCAAATGCTCCTCCCATGACTTGGAACCAGTTTACACAGCTTTTCCTAGATAGGTATATTCCACCCTCTCAGAGGGAGAGTTACAAGGTCAGTTCGAGCAGCTTGAGCAGGGTCAGATGTCAGTGACTGATTATGAGGCAAGATTCTCTGAGTTGTGTCGCCATGCACTTATGATACTTCATACCGATGCAGAAAGGGTGCAGAGATTTTTCGCGATTTTGTACCCCACTATTCGGGATAGTATGGCCCGAGAGGTTGAGATGGACACTGGTTACCAACTAGTGGTGGAGATTGCTCGGAGGATGACGGCTACCGCCAGAGGGGTAGAGGGCAGATGCAGCAGGACAAGAGGACCCGATACTCTAGAGAGATTAGAGGTGCCCCAGCTACGGGCAGAGGTCAGTTTGGGAGGGGTCAGCCTAGAAGACCCACATATTTAGCACCACCACCTCCTTGGGATGCTGCAGCGCGACCCTATTTCAGTGTTATGCTAGAGAGTTCCCATTGCCCACCAGCTCATCAGGGTCCTTCTGGTGCCTCTTTCAGTGCCATCCCAGAGAGTTCATAGCGGCCACCAGCCATCCAAGGTCTTTCCAGTGGTTATTAAGGTCATCAGGGTCAGACCTCGGGGCAGCAGTCTATAGCACCGAGAGGTTATTACGAGTGTGGGGATCCGGTTCACATGAAGAGATTTTGTCCTAGACTTTGGAGCAAGGTAGTGCAGTAGGGGAAACATCCGATTATTTCAGCTCCAGCAGGCACACCAGCCGTCCGGCCGCCTAGAGGTGGAGGGCAGGTGGGTAGAGGTCGTCCTAGATGTGGAGTTCAGGCAGGCAGGGGCCAGCCAGCTGGCACTCCAGCCAAATTCTATGCTTTTCCAGCCTGACAAGATGTAGTGGCCTCAGATGTCGTGATCACAGGTATTATTTCAGTATGCGGTAGGGATGCTTCAGTATAATTTTATCCAGGGTCTACCTATTCATATGTGTCATCTTTGTTTTCTCATTTTCTGGATACTCCTCGCGAGATCTTAGGCACTCTTGTTTATGTGTCGAGTTCTGTGGGTGATTCTGTGGTGGTGGATCAGATCTATAAGTCCTGTGTGGTCACATTCTATGGTTATGAGACTATGGCGGACCTTCTATTACTTGATATGACCGACTTTTAGGTCATCCTGGGCATGGCTTGGTTATCTCCATATCACGCCATCCTTGATTGCCATGCCAAGACTGTTACCTTAGCAATGCCAGAGTTGCCGAGGTTGGAGTGGAAGGGTTCGTCTGTCAGTATATCCAGTAAAGTTATCTCACTTCTAAAGGCTCGACATATGGTTGTGAAGGGTTGTTTGGCTTATCTAGCCTATCTTCGGGACACTACTATGGAGTCCCCGATGATTGATTCAGTACCAGTAGTCTGGTAGTTCGCTGATGTGTTTCCTTCTGACCTTCCAGGTATGCGCCAAATCATGATATGGATTTTTGCATTGACTTGGCTCCAGGCACCCAACCTATATCTATTCCACCGTACCATATAGCTCCGAAAGAATTGAAGGAGTTGAAGGAACAACTTGAGGAGTTGCTAGCAAATTAATTTGTCAGAATGAGTGTATCACCTTGGGGTGCACCAGTATTATTTGTGAAGAAGAAGGACTAGACTATGAGGATGTGCATTGATTACCGCCAATTGAAAAAAGTTACCATCAAGAACAAGTACCCTCTGCCTCGTATCGATGATTTTTTTGACCAGTTGCAGGGTGCTAGGGTGTTCTCTAAGATCGGCATGAGATTAGGGTACCATCAGTTTAAGATTCGGGACTCAGATGTTCCGAAGACTGCCTTCCGTACTAGATATGGCCACTGTGAGTTTCTAGTGATGTCCTTCGGCTTGACTAATGCCCCAACGACATTTATGGATTTCATGAAATGAGTTTTCAGGACTTATATTGATTCTTTTGTTATCATGTTCATTGATGACATCTTGATTTACTCACGTAGCTTAGGGGAGCACGAGCAGCATTTGAGAGTAGTGCTCCAGACGTTGCGGGAATAGGAGTTGTATGCTAAGTTCTCCAAGTGTGATTTTTGGTTGGATTATGTGGCATCTTGGGTATGTTTTATCAGGAGAGGGTATTAAGGCGGATCCCAAGAAGATTGAGGAAGTCCAGAGTTGACCCCGTCTTACTTCGGCGACCGAGATCAGGAGTTTCTTGGGGTTAGCAGGGTACTACCGTCGGTTTGTAGAGGGATTTTCATCCATTGCAGCACCTTTGACTAGATTGACTCAGAAGGGTGCTTCGTTCTGATGGTCTGATGAGTGCGAGATGAGCTTTCAGAAGCTCAAGACAGCTTTTACCACAACACCAGTTCTAGTGCTGCCTTCCTGTTCCGGGATGTATACAGTTTATTGCAACGCTTCAAGGTTGGCTTGGGATGTGTATTGATGCAGGAGGGGGCAAGTTATTGCATATTCTTCACGTCAGCTGAAGCCCCATGAAAAGAACTACCTTGTGCACGATTTGGAGTTGGCTGCGATTGTTCATGCTCTTAAGATTTTGAGGCATTACTTATATGGGGTGTCTTGTGAGGTTTATACCGACCACCGCAGTTTGTAGCACCTGTTCAAGAAAAGGGATCTCAATTTGAGGCAGCGGAGATGGATTGAGTTACTAAAGGACTATGACATCACCATTCTTTATCATCCAGGCAAAGCGAATGTGGTCACGGATGCCTTGAGCAGGAAGGACGAGAGTATGGGTAGTTTGGCATTTATATCAGTAGAGGAGAGGCCACTAGCTTTGGACATTCAGTCATTGGACATTTCAGAGCCCAGCCGAGTTCTTGCATATGTTGTTGCTCAGTCTTCATTATTAGGGCAGATCAAGGCCTGACAATTTGATGACCCGTACTTGGCAGTTCTTAGAGAGACGGTACTACAGGGTGATTCCAAGGAGGCTTCTATTGGTGAGGATGGAGTCTTACGGCTCCAGGGTCGTCAATTTGTTCCTAATGTCGATGGATTGAGGGAGAGGATCCTAGAAGAGGTGCACAGTTCTCGGTATTCTATTCATACAGGTGCTACGAAGATGTATCGGGATCTGAGACAACACTACTGGTGGCGTCGGATGAAGAAGGACATAGTTGAGTATGTTGCTAGGTGCCTAAATCACCAGCAGGTTAAGTTTGAACATCAGAGGCCAGGAGGCGTACTCCAGCAGATGACTATACCCGAGTGGAAGTGGGAGCGCATCACTATGGACTTCGTAGTTGGGTTGCCTCGGACTTTGCGAGAGTTTGATGCAATTTGGGTCATTGTTGATAGGTTGACCAAGTCGGTACACTTCATTCCAGTTTCCACTACTTATAATTCAGAGAGGTTGGCCTAGATTTATATTCCGTAGATAGTCTGGTTGCACGGTATGCCTGTTTCCATCATATCAAATAGAGGCCCTCAGTTCACTTTGCATTTCTGGAGAGCCGTACAGAGTGAGTTGGGCACCCGTGTGGAGCTCAGCACAGCATTCCATCCACAGACCGACGGGCAGTCAAAGCAGACAATTTTGATATTGGAGGACATGCTACGGCCATGTGTGATTGACTTTTGGGAATATAGGGATCAGTTCTTGCCATTAGCCGAGTTTTCTTACAACAACAGTTATCAGTCCAGCATAGAGATGGCTCCATTTGAGGCTTTATATGCAGTGTCGTTCTTCCATCGGGTGCTTTGAGCCTGGTGATGAGTGGCTAGAATTCATGATTTTAAGCATTATATACCTTGCATTTTATGTGTTTT
>ML378098.1:0-93895 GCA_005239525.1 Nicotiana knightiana | reverse complement strand
AACATAGGGTCTCCATTCCCTAGTTGATTTTATTTTTAGACATAGGGTCTCCACTCCCTAGTCTTATTTCCAACATAGGTGCCCATTCCTTAGTTGATGCCGGCAATAATCCGATGAATCTCATTTCCAGACACCAGCATAACCTGGTGAACTTTTCTTCTCCAGACACTGACATAACCCAGTGATCTCTTTTCCCCATGCAACAACATAACCTGTTGACCTTTCCAGACACCAGCATAACCTGGTGATCTCCTCTTTTCCTGACAACGGCATAACCCGTTGATCATTTCCAGACACTGGCATAACCCAGTGATCTCCTTTTCCCGGCAACAGCATAACCTGTTGACCTTTCCAGACACCAGCATAACCTGGTGATCTCTTTTCTTGACAACGGCATAACCCGTTGATCCTCCCCCCCGGACACCTGCATAACCTGGTGATCTTTTTCTTGACGACAGCATAATCTGTCGATCTTGTCCAACATAGGGTCTCCAATCCCTAGTTGATTTTACCTTTGGGCATAGGGTATCCACCCCCTAGTCTACAATAACTCCGGGTGCACCATTCCCGGCTTTTCATTGCTTTCAGTAATAAAGTAACATAGATTTTTTTACAATAACTCACAAAATTTTCCTAGTANGTCGGGTCAAAAAACCTGTCTCGTCGTTCTTTGCCTGAAAACTCTTCGCGTTTCCAGTCAAAGAGGGGCAGCTGTAGACATGTAATTTTTGACCCTCCCCGAGATTTTACACGGTATAACGTTTAAATATTTAGTTTAGGCCTAATATCATTATTTTAACTAGTTTTGACCTTTTTACTTTATTTTATCGCAAAAACTAAAATTATAAAAAAATAGTTTCATTTTGTAGTCATACTATTTTGCTAGGATTTTTATTTTTATATAATCCTTGAAAAATACCAAAAAAAATAGTTTCAACTTTAATTCTTAATTTTATTTTTAATATATAATTTATTAAAATCAATTAAGAGTTATTTTATATTTTTTCTTATAAGTATTTTAGAAGCAACTTCTTAGCCCAATTTTATAGATTTAGAGCCCAACTCAGACCTAAGCCCATAATTCTCAAGCCCATTCCCCTTAGCCTAATAACTATTAACCTAACCCTAAAACATATACCCCTATAAAAGCCCCTTTAATCTTCACCACACAAAGGAGGACACCATAACACACTCTTAGAGACACACAAAGACACGCCTGAAAATTTACCCCCTAGCTGCCGCCAGAAACAGCCCCACGCCGGCCTCCTCCCTCATTCCCTCATCAACAGACCTCTACAGAACTGGAAAACCATGAACACAACCTAAGAGGACCTATCCTCCCTAAAACGGTCATACCTCCCCCAAAACATGGGAATCTCCATGGTTACTTTCTACTCTTCTTTTCCAGTACCTAGCCATGACCTCTAAGAAAACAAACGAAAGAGCCCCAAGACTCGGCTGCCGTTTTCCTCTTTCAAAAGAGGCCAAGGTTTTCTCATATTCTAACTAACAACATCCACACCATTCTCTGCACAAAAATGGAAAACGGGGAGGGATCGGACGGAAACAGAGAGGAAAACGCATAGGAATGAGCAGCTTTCGCGTTCGAGAGGTTGTTCGAGGTCGTCGTTGGAGTCTCGTCATGGATCTGCGTGCGATTAACTGGTCATCGGCTCTACGTCGGTGTCTTTCTCTGTTTCCATATCGTTGGCTTTGAAGATAATTTCATCAAAAGGTCCATTTTGTTTTCCTACTTGCTTTTGTATTAGTTTCATGCTCTATTCTTATTTTGTGAATGTTTTATGGTTGTGACATCGATTCTATTACTTAAATCCCCAACTAATTTTGTTTGTTCTACTGTTCTTGAAGTCATGAAATTTTGTACATGTTTTTCTTTTGTAATCAAAAATCAAATTCATAAAATTATGTGGATTGTTAGATAGAGTTGGAAAAGCTTGTTAAATGTTTAGATATATCCATGTTACTATCTTAACATCATTTGCATAGTTATCAAAATTAGTATTTTCGTTTGTTAGATAAGCAGTGATTTTTAGTTCAATGTGCCAACGATAATTACATAGTATAAATTAAATGGTTCTGACATTCTGTTATGATTTCAAATAGTTGTATCATACACGTATTCCACCGATCCTCCCAACAATCCCAGATGTAAGCTATTAACTTGAACATCGTAGCTTGCTTTAGGAGCAATTAATAAATAATAAATTATTATGACTATTGATACGGTTCCCGTGGCATGGTCATGGTACGTAAATCCCATTCGGGTGTGCATTTCATGTGACCCGGTTATAAATTTGTTTAATATTAAAAATAAATATGTCGTAAATCGCGTGTGCATTTCATGTGGCGCGTTTATAATGTGTCCAAAAACGACAAGTGCATGCCATCGTGATTTGTTTCAGAATAATTCATAATTATTAAAAGCGGCTAAAAAGTGAAAAAGGCTAAAAAGCACAATAGGTTTAAAATATGTAAATAATTAGATAATTAGGCCAAATATTAATAGTTAAGCAACCGTGTTAAGACCACGGAACTCGGGAATGCCTAACACCTTCTCCCGGGTTAACAGAATTCCTTACTCGGATTTCTGGTCTCAGACAAATTAAAACAGAGTCAAAATTTCCTCGGTTTGGGATTTCAATAAATAAGATGATGTCTCAGAACACCGTAAAAAATCCGGGTGGTGACTCTGAAAACTAAAATAAATCCCCAATTTGAATAATGTCACTTTAATTGGAAAAACTCCCTTATTACCCTTTATTAATACGGGGTAGTGAAAAAAGGAGGTGTGACAATTATTACTACTTGGACTATAAGAGGACTGAACAAGTCCTTCAAGTAAAGAGAGTTCAAATTGTTTTTGTTGTTAAACAAGATTGATATGGTAGCTTGTAGTGAGACTAAAGTTAAACAACATAGTACAAAAAAAAAAAAAATAGAGGAAGGTTGGTATTTACTGGCAATTCAGTGCTAACTATGCCTATGCACCAAATGGTAGAATCTGGGTAGGATGGAAAGTTACAAATGTAAAAGTGACAGTGTTGGAAAGTTCTGACCAAATGGTGCACTGTTTTGTCATAGATAGAAATTCATCCTTCTCTAGTTATATAATGCCACGACCCCAAATCCCCTAGTCGTGATAGCATCTAACCCAACCCGCTTGGTAAGCCAACTAGTAATTATTCAAATCTCAATGATATTAACAAGACAATTAAACAAAAGTAATTTACTGAATCTTATACATTTTCCAAGGACTGGTAGTAAAAATAATGAGCTTCTAAGAATAGAGTTTACAACATTGAAATGAAATAAATACAGCATATGTTTGAAAAGTACATAAACAGAGTTTTATAGATCTAAAGCTACCACGACCAAGGGACAGCTACAACCGGGACGCAGGTACATCTTCAATCCAGCTCCCATCAAACACAACAACATCAACAGCCAACATCTGCACGCAAGGTGCAGAAGTGTAGTATGAGTACACCGACTCCATGTACTCAGTAAATAACAAACCTAACCTTAGGTTGAAAGCAGTGACGAGCTAACACAAGGTCGGATTCAATTTTAATATCTCACAACAGTTCATAACAACATAATACAAGTATAAAAGAGGTATCTTATAAGTAAAAAAAATGTTCAGCTCGTTCCTAGTTTCAGAAAATAGTCATGCTTTTCAAGTATCTCAGTGAAAAAAAAATCTTTTACCGAAAATGCCAAAATTACGAGTAAGTTTGAAAACTGTAATTTTTCCAATTATCATTTCTAAAATAAATAATATGTTTCATTTTCTTTCCAGATAACCAGTGTAAAATACCTCTTTATGCCCACATATCAATGTGTGTAGAAAAAATCATAAATGACGTGATACTGTATAGCATGAGGAAAAAATGCATCTTTATGCTTGTATGTCATGTGTGCATGCAAATGCCATGTATCTCAGACATGAATCATATACTCACACTCTCAGAGTACTCAATCTCATTGTCTCACATATTCTCTCACTATGCTCAATGCTCAGCACACTCAATCACTCAGCATTGTACAATACCCGATGTGGCATGCAGCCCAATCCACATATATATATAGTCGAATGCGCTCACTGGGTATGTGCAGACTCCGGAGGGGATCCTACAGCCCAAGCGCTATAATCCGCACGGACAACTCACGTGCTGCACGGACAACTCACGTGCCATAGTATCGTATCAAAATTCGCACGGACAACTCACGTGCTACAATATCATATCAGAATCCGCACGAACAACTCACGTGCTATAATATAATATCATGATCCGCACGGATAACTCACGTGTTATGGTATCAATACCTCACAAGCAGGATCTCAACCTCACTCAGTCATCAACCTCTCAAGTCTCACTCACGGGCTCACAATGTCATGAAACTAGCCCGACAACAATGATATGATGTATCAATATATAATAACTTAGACTAAGATATGATATAAATGCATGGATATGACTGAGTACGAAATATCAATAATATCAGTGATATGACAGTAATAAACGATCACTATGGGTCCAAACCGTATCGGCATGATGCCTAAACATGATATCTAGCATGATTGACAGCTTAACTACTTTATCATATGGTAAAAATACGGATATCAACAAGGTGCGACCACTATACAGTGCCATGGAAGCAATGGAGTCCCAATTAACATAGTGCATCCCACACGCCCACACGCTCGTCACCTAGCAAGTGCTTACCTCAATACCAATCACATAACACGTATTTCGGGGTTTCATACCCTCAACACTAAGTTTTGAAGAGTTACTTACCTCGAACAAGCCAATACCAAATGTCGAGATATCCAAGCGATGCTCCAAAGATGCCATCACGTGCATAGCGACCTTCAAGTGGCTCAAAACTAGCCAAAAGCAACTCAAATACATCAAATACAACCCAAGGAAACAATTCCAAATGATAAAAATCGAATCCTCATCAAAACCCAAAACCGGCCAAAAATCACACCCAGGCCCGCGCCTCGGAACCCAACCGAACTCACAAAATCTGACAACTCATTCAACTACGAGTCCAACCATACTAATTTCACTCAAATCCAACTCCAAACCGATGTTCAAAACTCAAATATTCATATTATGAAACTTTCGGCCAAAACCCCCAATTTTCCTCTTTAGGTTCATCAACCAATTGCTAAAAAAAATATGGATTCATGAAATGTAATCAAAACCGAGTAGAGAACACTTGCCTCAATCCTTATGATGAAATTTGCTCCAAAAATCTATAACGACCCGGCCGGTCGTTCCGTGAGAGTTACCCCGTTTCTCCCATTTCTGCATTTGTCATATCTTTCTAGCATATTTTTTTTGTGTTGGGTCAGTTGGTTTGGGTCCGGAATGATCATGGTGAGAATTGAGGCATTTAGTCTCCTAAAGTAGCCTAAAAGTTGAGAAAGTCAACTGAGGGTTGACTTATTGGTGAACGACCTCGGAATGCAGATTTTATGGCTCAGATAGCTTTGTTAGGTTATTTGGGACTTAGGAGTGTGTTCAGAATAAAGTTTTGATGTCCGGTGTAGAATTAGGCTTGAATTGGCTAAAGTTAGTTTTTGGTGGTTTTTGGTCGGCAATGGAAAATAGGCTATCGGGGTCGGAATGGGATTCCAGGAGTTGGATCAGGTCCGTAATGTAATTTTGGGTATGTGTGCAAAATTTCAGGTCAATCAGAGGTGTTTTGGTTGGTTTCGACGTAGTTGGCGAAATTTGGAAGTTCCAAAGTTCATAGGCTTAAATTTGATGTGATTTTGGTGTTGTTACGTTGTTTTTGGTGTTTCGAAGGCTCGACTAAGTTTGAATGATGTTATGGGATATGTTGGTATGTTTGGTTGAGGTCCCGAGGGCCTCGGGTGTGTTTCGAGTGGTTAACGGACCAACTCTTGGCTTGAAAACTAGGCAAATTTTTGTTGGTGTGAGGTTTTGGTTTCCTTCTACGCGACCGCAGGAGGATGTTTGCGATCGTGTAGACCTAGCTGGGGATGGCAGGATTTTGTTATATGCGATCGCGTGGATTCATCCACGATCACGTAGAGTAAAAGAGTGGGGCAAGCATTTTGTTCTATGCGATCGCGTGGTTAGGATTGCGATCGCATAGGTTGGTCAGGTAAGGCAGTGCGATCGCGTGGGAGTTGGTGCGATCGTGTAGAGGATTATGAGGCACGTGTGTGGGGTGGAGAGTTTTTCTATGCGATCGCGTATATTGGTCTACAATCGCATTTAGTGGCTGTTCTGTGCATCGCGATCGCACTGAGGAAAACTTAATAGCTGGGCAGAATGTTTTAAAAGGCCATTTGTGCGAGAATAGTTCATTTTTCTCCATTGTTGACGAGTTGGGAGCTCTTTTAAGAGGGTTTGAAGAGGAAACTGAAGGGAATCACTTGGAGGTAAGATTTTAAAATTTATAACTCGTTTATATGTCGTTTTCTAAGTAATTAAACCATAAATTTTTTGGAATTAAACCCCAATTTGGGGAAGAAGGGTGCATGAAAATTGGATTTTCTCTTGAGGATTTGAGTGGGCAATTGTGGTCCGATTTTAGTGTTCTTGGTATGTATAGAATCATGGGAAGATTAGGATTCTAGTGATGCAAATTTTATCAAATTCCGAGGCGTGGGCCTGGGGCTCGGGTTTGGCCGAATTTCGAGATTCTTGTATAATTTGATAGTTTTCGATTGGGTTGTGTTCCTTTGGTATATATTGATGATTTTAAACTAGTTTTGGCTAGAGTTGGAGCAATCGGGAGCCAATTTGAGGGGAAAGATCATAGCAGACTAGTATTGTGGCCCGGTAGAGGTAAGTAATGGTTATAAATCTTGTCCTGAGGGTATGAAACCCCGGACTGTATATTTCTCACTAATTTTTTAATGGCACACATGTCGGTTGACGAGTATGTGGCGCACACTGATTTTTGATTTGGACTAGGTCCTCTCCGCGGCAACTAATGAGTTGCATGTTTTAATCAAAACCTTATGTTAAATTATGTTATAAAGATTGTTGATATATTTGGGCTATAAGCAGCGTTTGGGGCCTCGAGCCGATCTATTTAGACCCCTTGGGGGCTTTTTACTGTTGTTTTTTCTCACTATTTGTTGATGATTTCACTCAGCCACATTGTGCTTACTATTTTCGATTTTAAAATGATGTTGGGTCGAGTACCCTGTTTTACTGATTCGCCCGAAGGGCCTTTTGAGTGGTTCTGCTGAGTGAGGCCGAGGGCATGATTGTGAGGATATGATACGCCACGAGGTGGCTTGATATTAGCTCTTGGGCTGAAGGCGCCCCTCCGGAGTCTGCACACACCCCTAGTGAGCGCACAGAGTGCCGAGTGTCGAGTGTTGAGTGACGAGTGATTGGGAGGCATGAGTGACTGTGAGGTGCTGAGTGATTATGAGGTTCTGAGTGACTGATTATGAGTGACCGTGAGGCATGCCCAAGGGGCTGATTATGATATATGTTTTGCCCGAGGGGCTATTTATGGTTTTACTACTTTCACTCTAAACTTATGAAATATGTTTTGCCCGAGGGGCCTCTATATGATGCATTTCATTTTCATACTAAATCTTTCGGTTTGGAGCTATTAAAAATAAACACTTTTCAAGGACTTTTTCTGAGGTTGGTTTTAAGGCCTGATGACTTCGTATATCTATGTTTACACTACTGGAAAGTAAGGTTGTGCATATTGTGATTTGATGAAATTGATTTTATGTGTTTCCTTGCCGCTTAGACTTGATTTATTTTCATTACTACTGAGTTGGCGTACTCAAATTACTCCCTGCAGCCCTGTGTGCAGATTCAGGTGCAGATACCGAGCACTAGCCATTTATTCCGTGCGGAGCCGGATTGGGGGATATTGAGGTAGCTGTTTGACGACGCCTCACCCACACTACTATATAAGTATGAAGGCAAAGATCGTGTAGCTTTTACCCGAATGATCGAGATCGAATCCACAGGGATCCTATAGATGGGAGTGAGTGTATAAGTTATCTAGAAGGGTCGAGTGTTTCTAATTGCATTTCTAAACATTGGTTCGTGTTGAACTATACTAAATGTATTCTATTGTTTGCAAGCTAATTAATGACTAACTTTGTTTTGTTCTTGTTGTTGTTTTCTAATATTTATAAAGGCACTAGGGTCGTGACTGTGGCCTAGGTGGATACACAAAGGGATTCAATTCTAAGGTCGGGGAATTTGCTAGGGATATAGCTATAACCAAAGCACGAAGGTGCTCACTCTATACCTCTCGGTAGTTTGAGTGATTATACCCTAATTGCCTCTCTCGAGTCCAATTGGGTGCCTAATAATCAAGCAATATAGGCTTAGGTAGGGTGTTACTCTCTCGAGGTTTAACCCGTTAACTAGGTCTCAAGTAGGGTTTTACCATTTCTGGGTTTAACCCCTTTGATTGGGACTACCAATCTCTTGATAATGCCCTAATTTCCTATTAGGCTAATTTCTAGACTCAAGTCTTCTTTCTCAAGAAAGACCCAAGTCATGAAAAGGTTAATTAGTGTTTGCAACCACTAATTATACCAATAAAAACCTTGAGATAGCCTAAATAGCCAACACCCATTAATTTTCCAACCTTAATTTCAAAACCCCATTATATACCACACTAGGGTTGAGCCACAACCCTAGCTAATGGGTCTAGCTACTCATAATCAAAGATGAGAACAATGATAGAGAAGAAGAATAACCCATTTAATTGATTCCTAACAATAAAATTGAAGTTTTCAATGTTAAAAATGCAAGAATAAAGCTAAAGAAATAAAAATCCTAAAATATTCATGAGCTCTCTATTCTGAAAAACAGATGATATGTTCCATATCTGTAAATAAATTACAAAATAGTCTATTTATAGTCTGCCAAATTTTCGGACAAAAACATACCCCTGTAGGACCACCGCGGACCGCAAAAACACGACCGCGGCCCGCAAAAACATTAGGACCTCACTGGAACGCAACCACGGTCCGCGAAACTTCGACCGCGACTGCGGTGGAACTTGTAATTCTTGGGTCTCACTGGAACTCCACCGTGGTCCGTGAAACTTCGACCGCGGCCGCGATGGATGATAGTCAAATTTTCTGAGCTCACTGGAAATGCACCGCGGTCCGTGAAACCACGACCGCGGCCGCGGTGGATGATGGCCTTAATTTCTGAACTCACTGGAAATCCACTGCGGTCCACGAAACCACGACCGCGGCCGCAGTGGCCTTGCTGTCTTGAGCAGCTTTGTTGGGTTTGATCCTTGTGCCGGATTCACTCCTATTTTGAGCATATTTTAGACTGAATGCCTTCATTTCTAGTTCAATCCTGCAACAAGCACAACGTATAATCTTTCGGGGCTATTTTGTGTAAAATTGTATCCAAAATTCACGTATAAGGGCACAGAAAATGAGGCAAAAAGCCAAGTTATCACTGTTCAGCGTCCGCAACATCCCTGTTTTCCCTTCTTGTTGTATCTAGCTTTTATTCGAAGGTTTTTTATTATAATAGTATATTTTTGGCTTATTTTTCCTTAGATGCTCATGACATGTTAGCTCCGGGTTTTGGGGTTAGTGGGACTATTTATTGGCCTACTTATTTAGTAAACTCTGTATATTTTATGAAATTCTTGAAATTGGATTGGGATTTTGAAAGAAATTGTAAACATGTGGTATATTAGCTAGCCTAGTTCCACGATAGGCGCCATCACGGCTGGTCTGGGTTTTGGGGTCGTGACAGCTTGGTATCAGAGCCTAGGTTACATAGGACTCAACGTTCATGAGCAGGTTTAGTAGAGTCTTGCGGATCGGTACGGAGACGTCTGTACTTATCTTTGAGAGGCTACCGAACTTTTAGGAAATATTTCTATCTTCTTGAACTCTTTCGTGCTAATCTATTGATTCTTGAAATCTGAACTTACGTTGTTTCATTCTCCCACAGATGGTGAGGACACGCCATACCGATCAGAGTGACCAATCACCGGCTAGACCAGCGAGAGGTCGAGGCCGTGGTAGAGGTAGGGGGCCAGCCCGCGACGCAGCCAGGGCAGTACCACAGGATCCCCCTATCGATCAGGATCAGGTTCCCGCCGATGGTGTCCCAGCGGGACAGGCTCAGGCACCGGCAGTGCCTATGGTTATTCCGGGTCTTCAGGAGACCCTGTCTCAGATATTGACAGTGTGCACCAGTTTGGCTCAGGCAGTCGCCATGTCTTCTACTGCCACCACAACTCAGGTCGGGGGAGGCAATTAGACTCCAGCTGCCCGGGCACCTGAGCAGGTTGCACAGGGTATTCAAGCACCTGGAGCAGCCCCAGCTCAGCCAGTTGCTCTGGTCCAGGATTATGTGGTCCCTGCTATGCCTGAGGACGAGCAGCGCATGTTGGAGAGATTTAACAGACTCCAGCCTCCGACTTTCAGCGGTACAGAGGGCGAGGATGCCCAGGGGTTCCTAGATAAGTGCCATAGGATACTACGTAGTGCGGGTATTTTGGAGACCAGTGGGGGTCTCATTTGTTACATTTCAGTTTGCGAGTGCTGACTTTACTTGGTGGGAGTCATTCGAGAGGTATAGGCCGGTTGGTTCAGCACCTCTCACCTGGAAGTAGTTCTCCATGATATTTTTGGAGAAGTATGTTCCTCAGTCCCCCAGAGAAGAGCAACGCCAATGAGAGTTATCAGTTACTCAGTACGAGATAAGGTTTTTCGAGTTGTCTAGGCATGCTTTTGAGATTGTCCCTACTGATAGGGAGAGGGTGAGGAGGTTTGTAGATGGTCTTTCTTATCATCTTCGGCTATTTATGACTCGGGAGAGAGTATCGGGTGCTTCACTCGAGCAGGTTGTTGACATAACTCGAGATATTGAGTCCGTTCGCCGCCAGGAGCGGGAGGAGAGGGAGGCCAAGAGGCCTCGTGGTTCGGGCAGTTCCAGTGGTGCTCCTTTTAGGGGAAAGTTTCAGCAGGGTAGGGGCCGTTCATTTAGGCCTCCTCAGTCAGGCCGCCCAACATATAGTGGTGCATCTTCGGTGCATGGTCCCCGTGGTCCTCAATCAGGCCGTACTTTATTTGGTGCCCTCCCAGCTCAGAGTGCAGCTCGAGCACCCCCAGTTCAGGGTTCTTCTATGCATGAGTCTTCTAGTGGTCATTCGGGTGCTAGGGGTTTCTATCAGTCCCAGCCTCTAGCTCCAGGGAGTTGTTTTGAGTGTGGAGAGTTCGGACACGTGTGGAGGCAGTGTCCCCGCCATTCTGGTGGATCTTCTCAACAGAGGGGCCAACCCTCGACTTCAGCTCTAGTTACTTCGCCACCCGCCCAAGCAGCCATGAGTGGTAGTCAGTCAGCCAAAGGCCGTCCTAGAGGGGGAGGTCGAGCAGGGGGAGGTCAGGCTCGCATGTATGCATTCCCAGCCAGGCCAGATGTTATGGCCTCAGATGCCGTGATCACAGGTATTGTCTCTGTCTGTTGCCGAGATGCCTTGGCTTTATTTGACCCTAGTTCTACATATTCCTATGTTTCTTCATATTTTGCACGTTTTCTGGATGTGCCCCGTGAGTCTCTAGTCACCTTTGTTCATGTGTCGACTCCGGTGGGTGATATTGTTGTTGTAGACCGTGTGTATCGGTCGTGCATAATATCTATTGGGGGTCTGGAGACCCGAGTGGACTTACTGTTACTCATCATGGTCGATTTTGATGTGATATTGGGCATGGATTGGTTATCTCCGTGCCATGTTATTCTTGATTGTCACACTAAGACCGTGACCTTAGCTATGCCAGGGTGTCAGAGGGTAGAGTAGAGAGGTTCTTCTGAGTATATGCCTAGCAGGGTGATTTCCTATCTGAAGGCTCAGCACATGGTTGAGAAGGGGTGTTTCTCTTATTTGGCCTTTGTGAGGGATGTCAGTGGTGAGACTCTCGCTATTGATTCAGTCCCTGTGGTCCGTGACTTTCCGGATGTGTTTCCTGCAGACCTGCCAGGCATGCCACCTGACAAGGATATTGATTTTGGTATTGACTTGGTGTCAGGCACCCAACCTATTTCTATTCCACCTTATCGTATGGCACCAGCAGAGTTAAAGGAATTGAAGGAGCAACTTCGGGAACTCCTGGATAAGGGGTCCATTCGGCCTAGTGTGTCACCTTGGGGTGCACCGGTGTTGTTTGTGAAGAAAAAGGATGGGTCCATGCGTATGTGTATTGATTATTGGCAGCTGAACAGTGTTACGGTGAAGAACCGATATCCCTTGCCCCATATTGATGATTTGTTTAACCGATTTCAGGGAGCCAGAGTGTTTTCCAAGATTGACTTGAGATCTGGGTATCATCAGTTGAAGATTCAGGATTCTGACATTCTGAAGACTGCTTTTAGGACCATATATGGTCATTATGAGTTCTTGGTTATGTAATTTGGGCTGACCAATGCCCCAGATGCGTTCATGCAATTGATGAACAACGTGTTTCAGCCTTATCTTGATTCTTTCGTCATTGTGTTCATTGATGACATCCTGTTTTATTCTCGTATCCAGGAAGAGCATGCTCAGGATTTGAGAGTTGTGTTACAGAGGTTGAGGGAGGAGAAACTTTATGCGAAATTCTCCAAGTGTGAGTTTTGGCTTGGTTCAGTAGCTTTCTTAGGGAACGTGGTGTCTAGTGAGGGTATTCAGGTTGATCCGAAGAAGATAGAGGCGGTGCTGAGTTGGCCTAGACCGTCCTCAGCTACCGAGATTAGGAGTTTCCTTGGTTTGGCGAGATATTACCGTCGCTTTGTAGAGGGATTCTCTTCTCTTGCTTCGCCTTTGACCAGATTGACCCAGAAGGGTGCTCCATTCAGATGGTCTGATGAGTGTGAGGAGAGCTTTCAGAAGCTCAAGTCAGCATTAACTACAGCTCCGGTACTAGTTTTGCCTGCTGGTTCGGGTTCTTACACAGTCTATTGTGATGCATCTAGAGTTGGTTTGGGAGCGGTATTGATGCATGATGGTAGGTTTATTGCCTACGCGTCTAGGCAGTTGAAGGTGCACGAGAAGAATTATCCAGTGCACGATCTTGAGTTAGCTTCCATTGTTCATGCCTTGAAGATTTGGCGGCATTATTTGTATGGAGTGCAATGTGAGATTTTCACTGATCATCGTAGTTTGCAGTATCTGCTGAGGCAGAAGGACTTGAATTTGCATCAGAGGAGATGGTTAGAGCTTCTCAAGGATTATGACCACACTATCTTATATCATCCGGGAAGGCCAATGTAGTGGCTGATGCCCTAAGTCGCAGAGCAGAGAGTTTGGGGAGTCTAGCCTACCTTCCAGTAGCAGAGCGGCCATTAGCCCCTGATGTTCAGGCCTTAGCAGGTCAGATGATGAGATTGGATCTATCAGAGCCCCTACGGGTGTTGGCTTGTATAGCCTCCAGATCTTCTCTTTACGATCAAATTAGAGCACGCCGATATGATGATCCACATTTGCGTGTTCTTCAGGACAGGGTCCGTCGCGGTGATGCCAGGGGTGTGGTTATTGGTGATGATGGGGGCCATCCAGGTGCCGCGAAGATGTATCAGGATTTGAGGCAGCATTATTGGTGGAGGAGGATGAAGAAGGATATTGTGAAGTTTGTGGCTTGGTGTCTCAACTGTCAGCAGGTCAAGTATGAGCACCAGAGACCAGGTGGATTTCTTCAGAGGTTTGATATTCCGGAGTGGAAGTGGGAGCGGATCACCATGGACTTCGTAGTTGGACTCCCACGGACTTCGAGGAGGTTTGATTCTATATGGGTTATTGTGAATTGGCTGACCAAGTCCGCACACTTCATTCTTGTTATGCGTTGGGTAAGGCGAAGTTGATTCCGGAGCGGCTTCGCATGACGCAGTCTAAGCAGAAGAGTTATGCGGACTGGAAGGTTTGAGACGTGTCTTTCATGGTTGGGATAAGGTGTTGCTGAAGGTGTCTCCCATGAAGGGTGTTATGAGATTCGGGAAGAGAGGCAAGCTGAGTCCCAGGTTCATTGGGCCATTTGAGGTGCTTCAGAGGGTTGGGGAGGTGGCTTATAGGCTTGCCATGCCTCCCAGTCTATCGAGTATTCATCCGGTATTCCATGTTTCGATGCTCCGAAAGTATGTTGGTGACCAGTCTCATGTTTTGGACTTCAGCACGGTTCAACTCGAAGGTGATATGTCATATGAGGTAGAGCTAGTGGCTATTTTGGGTCGACAGGTCAGGAAGCTGAGGTCTAAGGATATAGTTTCAGTGAAGGTTCGGTGGAGAGGGCAGCCGGTGGAATATGCCACCTGGGAGACCCAGCGGGAGATGCAGGATAGATATCCTCACTTATTCGAGACTCCAGGTATGTTTCTAGACCCGTTTGAGGACGAACATTTGTTTAAAAGGGGAAGGATGTAACGACCCGGCCGGTCGTTCCGTGAGAGTTAACCCATTTCCCCCATTTCTGCATTTGTCATATATTGCTAGCCTGTTTTTGTTGTGTTGAGTCAGTTGGTTTGGGTCCGAAATGGTCATGGTGATAATTGAGGCATTTAGTCTCCTAAAGTGGACTAAAAGTTGAGAAAGTCAACTGAGAGTTGACTTATTGGTGAACGACCTCGGAATACGAATTTTATGGCTTGGATAGCTTCGTTAGGTGATTTGGGACTTAGGAGTGTGTTCAGAATGAAGTTTTGATGTCCGGTGTAGAATTAGGCTTGAATTGGCAAAAGTTAATTTTTGGCGATTTCCGGTCGGCAGTGGAAAATAAGCTATCGGGTTCGGAATGATATTCCAGGAGTTGAAACAGGTTCATAATGTCATTTTGGGTATGTATGCAAAATTTCAGGTCAATCGGAGGTGTTTTGGTTGGTTTCGGCATAGTTGGCGAAATTTGGAAGTTCCAAAGTTCATAGGCTTGAATTTGATGTGATTTTGGTGTTGTTGCGTTGTTTTTGGTGTTTCGAAGGCTCGACTAAGTTTGAATAATGTTATGGGATATGTTGGTATGTTTGGTTGAGGTCTCAAGGGCCTCGGGTGTGTTTTGGGTGGTTGACGGACCAACTCTTGGCTTGAAAACTGGGCAGATTTTTGGTGGTGTGAGGTTCTGGTTTCCTTCTACGTGACCGCGGGAGGAAATTTGTGATCGCGTAGACCTAGCTGGGGATGGTAGGATTTTGTTATATGCGATTGCGTGGATTCATCCGTGATCGCGTAGAGTAAAAGAGTGGGGCATGCATTTTGTTCTATGCGATCGCGTGGTTAGGATTGTGATCGCATAAGTTGGTCAGGTAAGGCAGTGCGATCGCGTGGGTGTTGGTGCAATCGCGTGGAGGATTCTGAGGCTCGTGTGTGGGTGGAGAGTTGTTCTATGTGATCGCGTGTATTAGTATGCGATTGCATTTAGTGGCTGGTCTGTGCATCGCGATCGCGTGTATAGAGTCGCGATCGCACTGAGGAAAATTTAATGGCTGGGCAGAATGTTTTAAAAGGCCATTTGTGCGAGAATAGTTCATTTTCCTCCATTATTAAGCGAGTTGGGAGATCTTTTCAGAGGGTTTGAAGAGGAAACTGAAGGGAATCATTTGGAGGTAAGATTTTAAACTTCATAACTCATTTATATGTCGTTTTCTAAGTAATTAAACCATAAAAGTTTTGGAATTAAACCCAAATTTGGGGAAGAAGGGTGCATGGAAATTGGAATTTTCTTTTGAGGATTTGAGTGGGCAATTGTGGTCCGATTTTAGTGTTCTTGGTATGTGTAGAATCGTGGGAGGACGAGGATTATAGTGATGCAAATTTTATCAAATTCCGAGACGTGGGATCGGGGCTCGGGTTTGGCCAAATTTCGAGATTCTTGTATAATTTGATAGTTTTCGATTGTGTTGTGTTCCTTTGGTATATATTGATGATGTTAAGCTGGTTTTGACTAGATTCGGAGCAATCGGGAGCCAATTTGAGGGGCAAGAGCATAGAGGACTAGTATTTGTTGATGATTTTACTCAGCCACATTGTGCTTACTGTTTTCGAAACTCAACCTGATTTACACTACTTGAGATTTAAAAATGATGTTTTGGGTCGAGTACCCTGTTTTACTGATTCGCCCGAGGGGCCTTTTGAGTGGTTGTGCTGAGTGAAGACGAGGGTCTGATTGTGAGGATATGATATGCCACGAGGTGGCTTGATATTACCGCTTGGGCTGAAGGAGCCCCTCCGGAGTCTACACACACCCCCAGTGAGCGCACAGAGTGCCGAGTGCCGAGTGACGAGTGATTAGGAGGCATGAGTGACTGTGAGGTGCTGAGTGACTGTGAGGTTTTGAGTGACTGATTATGAGTGACCGTGAGGCATGCCCGAGGGGCTTATTATGATACATGTTTTGCCCGAGGGGCTACTTATGATTTTACTACTTTCACTCTAAACTTATGAAATATGTTTTGCCCGAGTGGACTCTATATGATTCATTTCATTTTCATACTAAATCTTTCAGTTTGGAGCTGTTGAAAATAAACATTTTTCAAGGACTTTTTCTGAGGTTGGTTTTAAGGCATGATGACTTCGTATATCTATGTTTACACTACTGGAAAGTAAGGCTGTCCATATTATGATTTGATGATATTGATTTTATTTGTTTCCTTGCCACTTAGACTTGATTTATTTTCGTTACTACTGAGTTGGCGTACTCATATTACTCCCTGCACCCCAATGTGCAGATTCAGGTGCAGATACCGAGCATTAGCCATTTATTCCATGCGGAGCCGGATTGTGGGATATAGAGGTAGCTGTTCAGCGTCTGCAACATCTCTGTTTTCCCTTCTTGTTGTATCTAGCTTTTATTCAAAGGTTTTATATTATAATAGTATATCTTTGGCTTATTTTTCCTTAGATGTTCATGACATGTTGGCTCCTAGCTTTGGGGTTGGTGGCACTGTTTATTGGCCTACTTATTTAGTAAACTCTGTATATTTTATGAAATGCTTGAAATTGAATTGGGATTTTGAAAGAAATTGTAAACATGTGGTATATTGGCTAGTCTAGTTCCACAATAGGCGCCATCACGGCCGGTCTGGGTTTTGGAGTTGTGACAAAATCGCTCCATTCCGAATTCCAATATGTGATAAAAATGACCAACCCTCGAACTTATAACATTATGCCCAGCGATTCCGCATTTGCGGACAGATCGTCGCATCTGTGACCACCGCTTCTGCAGTAAAAACTTCGCTTATGTGAGAATAGCCTTTCCCAACAACCCCCACACATGCAGATATCAAATTTAACTTCTGCGAAGATTTTCGCACCTGCGCTTCCAATCTCTCATATGCACGCACGCAGGTGCGCTACAAAAATCCGCTTTTGCGGTCTTCCTCACCTAGCCTCTTCTCGCTTCTGCGACTCTACTAACTCTTCTGCGACCATCGCATCTGCGCAATACTAGTCGCAGGTGCGAAACACCAGAACCAATAGCTTAGAAAAAATCTAAAATGAAATGAAATGATCTGAACCTCGTCCGAAACTCACCCGAGCCCCTCGGGACCCAGTCCGAACATGCCAACAAGTTCCATAACACAATGCGGACCTAATCGAGACCTCAAAACACCCATAACAACATCGAAACAACGAATCACCCTCAAATCAAAATTTATGAACTTTGAACTTTCAATGTCCAAAATTCGCGTAGAAACATATCAAATCATCCCGGAATGAACCCAAATTTTGCGCACAAGTCCCAAATGACATGACGAAGCTATTCCAATTCCCGAAACCCGAATTCGATATCCTCAAAGTCAACTTCCAGTCAAACTTATGAACTTTCCAAACTTTCAAATTTTCAACTTTTGCCAACTTGTGCCGAAACCTTCTAGAAACATCCAAATGCAAATCCGGGCACACGCCGAGTCCAAAATCACCATCCGAACCTAACAGAACCATCAAAACTCCATTCCAGGATCAAATTCACAAAAAGTCAAACTTGGTCAACTCTTTCAACTTAAAGCTTCAACAATGAAATTCATTATTCCAAACCGATTCTGAATAACCTGAAAACCAAAACCGACGATTCACATAATTCATAATACATCATATGGAGCTACTCATGCCCGTAAACTATCGAGTGAAGTGCAAATGCTCAAAACGACCAGTCGGGTCATTACACTTAACCTTTGTATATTAACTTCACACTATTCACGGTAGAGTTTCACTTTGGGGAAGACTGAGGAGTGTGATAACTAACGGTCCTTGGCTTATCATAGGTGACTTCTATACGGTGCTGCATGTGGAGGATATATTGAATGGTGCACCAGTCCACCAAGCAAAAATAACTGATTTTCAACATTGTATTGATGGTATTGGTGTGGGGCAAATAACAAAGAGAGGTTGCAGGTTTTCTTGGAGTAACAAGCGGGATGAAGATATTAGAATATACAAATATATTGACTGAACTTTCGGGAATGCAGAATGGTTTCAAGACTGCAATGGTATTGACGTTGTTTATATGTTGTCAGGATGCTCATACCATTCACCAATACTATTAAACACAAGGGTGACTAGGCTGAAAGTGAGAAGACCATTTACTGTCCACAGTGATGCAACTCCAAGAATACAAAACTATGGTACCTACTTTGAGGCAACATGTTCAAGGGTATATTATGTACTCAATCTGGAGGAAATTGAAGCTACTGGAGCTGCATTCTAGAGGCTTACACCAAGAACAATCCTCAATTGAGAAAAAACTATACCAACTAAGAGAATCACTAAAGGAGGTTCAATACAAGCTTAATGATGACCACTTTAATGTCCAACTGATTGAGGATAAAAGAAATACTTTAGGTCTCATAGAAAAATAGGATGTGGTCCAGGAACAAATCCTGAGACAGAAATCCAGGGCCATTTGGATTAAACTAGGAGACTGCAACTCCAAGTACTTTCATGCTTACATGAGAGCCAGACAAGCAAGAAATAAAGTAGCTTGTTTTCATATTGAGCAAAAAGTCAAAGTGTCAGACCCCAAGTAGATACAACATGAATTCACCCACTTCTTTCAGCACCTACTGGGAGAAGCATCACACGAACTTCCTGACATTTGATATCAGCATTGTTAGAAATGGTCCTTGCCTGACACTCACTCAGCAACAACAACTTCTAATGCCTGTAACACTCGAGGAAAATCTTCAAAGCTGTTCAATCCCTTCCCAGTGATAAAGCACCAGGCATAGATGGTTACCCTGCTGAATTCTTCAAAAGAATTATGGCCATATATTGGTAATGAGGTCATAGAGGTTGTACTGCAATTCTTTGAGACTGGTAAATTCCTGAAAGTGGTCAACCGTACTATAGTCATTTTGATTCCCAAGGTTCAGAATCCAACATATGTAAAGGAATTTAGGCCCATTACTTGCCGCTCAATATTGTCTAAGATCATTGCTAAGATACTAACAACTAGACTCAAAGTAGTTGTTGATATATTGGTAGGACCTTCTCGGTCTGCGTTCATTGAGGGCAGAAACATCATTGACAATATTATTATGGGACATGATCTGATCAAAGTATACACCCAAAAAATAGTGTCTCCCAAGTGTATGATTAAGGTTGACATCAAGAAAGCATATGAATGTGTGGAATGAAGCTTCTTAAGCATGCTACTACTAGAATTTGACATTCCGTATAAAATGGTGACCTTGATAATAGAATGGGTAACAAATGTTAGTTACACACTTGTGGTAAATGGTGGCCAGGCTAATAGATTTGAAGCAAAGAAAGGAATAAACAATGAGATACAATTGTTTGTTGTGGCAATAGAATACTTGAACATATCTTTAATGGCACTCACACAGAATCCTAATTTTAATTTTCACCCAAAGTGTGCAAGACTGAAAATAATGCATATTTGTTTTGCTGATGATATTCTGATGTGTTGTAAGGTAGATGAGGTATCTATGAAACTAATGATGTGATCCTTTGAGCACTTTTCTGTTGTATATGGGCTCACGGAAAATATAAAGAAAAGAGCCTTATACATAGCAGGGGTGACATTGGACTTGAAGGAAAAATACTAGCTAAATAACACTTAACATTACGTACTGTGCCATTTAAGTACCTAAGAGCACCTTTGTCCCCAAAGAAGCTCACAATCCACCGGTGCATGCCACTAGTCGACAAGATAACGGATAGGATAAGAAGTTGGACCTCAAAATTGGGGTCCTATGCTGGAAGATTGCAACTCATTAAGAGTGTTATCTTTGAGATGCAGACCTATTGGTCATAGGTACTTCTAATATCAAAGAAGGTCATCAAGCTAGTCAATGGTATTTGTAGAAAATTCCTATGTAATGGATTACATGGCAATACTAATAGGTCTCCTGCTGCTTGGGAAACTCCTTGTAAACTTGGAGTTGCTGGAGGCCTCAACATCATTAACTATGCACTATGGAATAAGGCAGCACTCTCCAAGAACAAAGATATTAATGCTATGATAATACCAAAACATGCCAGTTGGTTAGCGAGGAAAATTTCTCTGCTAGAGATTGGTGGGCTTCTGATCTAACAGTACTGGAGTCATTCGTTTCCAATGGAAGATTCATCATAAAAAAGGCCAACATCTCTTCCCTGCCATGTTTTCCCAAGGTACCATGGAAATCACTGATCATGCTGAGTGGAATAGTAGCTAAACATCAGTTTATACTATGGATGGCTTGCTCACGTCTAGCCACTGTTGACAGAATCGCCGATGGGGTATTCAGGTACCTAAATCATGTGTAATGTGTGACGTGGATACAAAAGAAACTCATGCCCGCCTATTCTTTGAATGCAAGTACTCTACATACATATGGCAGAGAATGTTTGTTTGGCTGAAATACCAAGAACCATCACTACAAGGGACTCTGAGTTAGCTAGATTGTCAGCCAAAGTCATCAACAGGAACCCAAAGAATGCAATCCTAAAAATTGTATTTACAACTATGGTATATCATTTCTGGTCGGAGAGGATCAACATGCGATTCCAGAATTAGAAAACAATGTAAATGGGAACCTCTATTGAAATGTTTAAATAGTTATATCCTACTTTGTAGTAGATTCAAGCTATGGAACGGACATAACTACACTCCAGGAGGATTACTCAGTTCTGTAGAATATTAGGCAACAACTTGGTTGCATTGCTTCTTTTATTTTATTTATTTTTGGAACCTGCTACTTGAGTCAAAAAGAGCAGGCGTCACACATTGAAAAACTGGTAAAAATAAAATTTTCTTTTTAGAAAAAAAACAAAAACAGTGAGATAAAATGAGAAATATTACTCGGTTGTTCATATAATTTTTTCCTTTTTTTATTGAATATTTTTTTAAAACTTGTTTAATTATACCTTGACCGAATGTTTGAATTTTGTTTGAATATGAGTTCTCGATCCACCTTTTCATATAAAATTTTATTTCTCCTCGTTAAGTTGCAATACATTTCCAAGTCCAATACATATCATGCACAATATTTAATTTCAAATACATTTTCTCAACTTAACTCCAAGAACTGGTTTTTCAAAAATCACATTTTTGTATATTTTTACAAAATTCAACAAATGTAAATATTAATTGTCCGTACAAATCATACCTAGTTTTGATTTATTAGGCTTTTGGATATAAAATTATAATTTTTGAAAAAAAAAGTATTTAAAATTAAGTTGAAAATAATATTTAGAATTAAAAATTGTGTTTGGACACGTAATTTTTTCTTTTTTGTAATTTTATGAGAGGAGAAAAAAGACGGGCCTTAATGTTTAAATCATCAACCCAGTATACTTAAACAAATTTCAGTAGTAGTATATTTTATCATTTTCCAATCTAAGAAAATACCCAAACAGTCACTAACGTACTAGGGCGGAGGCATGAAGTACATCTGTACAGTCAACCCTGACCTCATCAACAGCCTGTACGGACCCCTGCCACTCTTTCTTCCACTTTTCTACCCCACGTCTCACCAATTCCCAAGTTCGGTCCTTTTGCTCTTCATTCCCATTTTCAATGCAAACAAATTCAACAACAAACCTAATTCTTCAGTATCTCAATTTTCACTCCCTAATTTGAATCTCAATACTTTTAGAAATTTGAACCCCCAAAATTTGTGCAAGAATAGATCTTTTCCAGATTTTTGGTAATGGTTTTCTTAAAAATTTTCAATTTCAAGGAGGATTCTGGAGAAAAGATTGTATTTTTACTGGTTTTGAATCATTTTCTTTAATTCTGAAGAAAATGTTAGGAAAAAGATTAAACTTTTAATGGTTTTGCTAAGTTTTTCTATCCAAAAGTCAAAATTTTCTTCTAGGTTTTATGGTATTTCGAGTTAACTTTGGTCAATTTGTTATTCATTTATGTGGGTTAATACTCATATTTGGTTTTTCTTTTTTGATTCTTTTAATTGTGGCAGAAAGATTTCTTGTGACGAGGCTTCTTCATTGGTGACAAATGGAAGATTCTAGCCTGCATTGATTCTCTTTGTCCGTTTCTTATAATTATAATTGGAGGTCTCATAATGTGCTGGTTCAATCGCTTAGGAATCAATTTGACCAACTGCTTCTTTCATTTTTCTGAGTGGCATCCCATTGAATAATAAAGTTGATTCGGGCCGGATGCCCGAATAGCATTTTCCTCCTTTTTAAGGTTATCAACTATTTTCCTTTTCAGTTGATATATGTTATTGACATATATATGTGCTTAAGCTTTGGTGGGCTATACCTGCCGGTGGCGGCCGGTGGAATGGTAGAGGTGCAAACAAGCTGACTTGACACCACTGTTATCAAAATATATGTGCATATATCCCATTATTGGCTTTGTTGAACTAATGAATATGGGGGTGCTGGTTTTATTGTTTCATTTGTTGTTTAGTTGATTGATAGTAATAAGAGGTCTATGCTAAATTTTCAGGTTCTTGAATCAAATTGTCGATTTTGCTGTGTGAATAGTGTACTCCATTGGGACACATTCTGTTGTTTTGGACGTTTGTGATGATGCGTTCCGTAGATGATGTGGCGGAAATGGGCTGCTGTGGGTGTTTTGGATTCTCTTTTGCAAGAAAATCGGAAAAAATAGGTAGGTCTAATAGGGGATATGGAAACGGATGGTCACGGGCGCCATTGTTAGAAGAAGAGGTTGAAGAGGAAGAGGATGGCTTTGATAGTGGCAATGTAACTGATACTGGCACTGAGGATGATGAAGTGTGTCATAGCCCGGTTAAACGTTCTGAAGAGATTCTCATGGACAGAGCTCAGAATGGGTTAATTTGCAGGGAGGTCCCTGTCAAGGAAACCGACAAACTTGTTCGCACAGAGGTAATAGCAGTAATGTTATTTAGTGCAAAGAAAGTATACTCGAATGCTGATTGCTCTTAGACATATATTTGTTTTAATTAACGTTCACTACTTATGTCGGTATATGTCCACGTGGTACTTCACCTACAGATTGTTTGGCTGTCTTTCCCTTGCCCTCTCCTCCTCGTCCCTGTTGTGCTAGGTTACCCTGTCGTTTTTTTATCAAAAAAAGAAAAAGCAAAGAAGTTGGGCAGAGGTTTACCTTTTGTGTTTCTGCCTGGAAGTAGGAGCTCGGGATCTAGCTGTAGCTATTGATTACCTTTTATCCCCTATTTTTTACATATTAACTTCTAAGGCTTGTATATACAATAAGCCAACTCAAGTTCAATTGCCTTCACGTGATGCCTTCTATGCTGATTTTTTGGCACATTACCTGTTCTACTTGCAGTGTAATCGTTGTGGATATGAAATTTGTGGTGTAACTTGTTGGATTTATCCAAAGAAAAAGAAGGAGGTGTAGCTTGACTGCTTTTTGCCACCATTGTATTTTTGATTCAGGATGAAGATGGGAACAAGATGATTAATGAATATGTCCGTGAACACAAAATTGGTTCTGGTAGCTATGGGAAAGTGGTGAGCAGAAATATATTGATGTTAGCTCTTTCTTTTTATCATTTGAAGGAATCGTGGCTGACATCTGATCAACTTTTGATGACACAGGTACTTTACAGAAGTTGTAATGATGGAAAACATTATGCCATTAAGGTAAAATTTCTTACATCTCTAGTTAATATCAAGGAAGTTACATCAATGTTCTCTTGGTCATGATATGTGCTTATTCAGGTAAACTGTATACTAGTTGTATTCCCATATTAGAAAGCTAAAATTGTTGTTCCACGGCTTTGGTCTAGTGGTAAGAGCTCAATGTGTGTGTGTGTGTGTGTGGGTTAGGCGCACGCAATGTGTCGAACCTCGTAGACAAATGTCTAGTATTCAAGTGGAGAAGGTTGGAGGGGCGGTCATTATCTACCGAGTTTCGAACCGTGTGCCACAAGCCCTTTGAGATTTCCTTGTTATAAAAAAGAGGAAGCTAAAATTGTTTTTTGTTACTTGGTGATAGGAGGTTTTACGTTTTAATATTCTCAATGGGTTCCACATGCTTTTGCTAGTCTTTATTATGGCAGCTAAGGTATGTGATGAAGATTTTGGACTTATATTCTAAAAAAAATCCATTACCAACCTAACTGCACATTTCGATTCTTTTGTAGATAAATGTAAGGAATAATTAGGTAATCGAATTATTCTTTGCTAGGCAAAGCTACAATAGTTTTTAGGGTAGTGGAGAAACAGGCGGAAATGGTTAAGAAAGTAAACATTGTCACAAAAGATTTAGTTCTCAAAGAATAAGTAGTGTTGTTAATTTATTGATTACAGGAGTTGGGTGGGTTGTCAAATAGTGATAGTGTATGTGGTTATTGAGTGCAGGCCTTTCACAAGTCTCACTTATTAAAGTTGCGGGTGGCACCTTCAGAAACTGCTATGAATGATGTTCTTCGTGAGGTACATGCTTTATCTCTTCCCTTGAGTCTTAGTCCTCTTTTTTTGGGTTATCAACAACTTATCCTGTAATGGCTATTTGTCTGCTGAATTATTTATTTTTCTATCTTGGAGTTTCTCAATGTGACCTCTCAATGAAATTCCTCAAAATGGTAAATTTGGTAGGGCCAGTGTTTGTATTTGTCGATTAGGTCTGATTACTTTTATTTTGCTCCAGACTAAAAGGAAGTTTGATATGGACTGTTAGTTATACTCCAGATTTTATATTTCACTTGATGACCTGACAATTCGATAAGATTATGAACTTCCATGTTAATCCCATCTATTGCAGGTTATGATCATGAAAATGCTGAGGCATCCCAATATTGTTAATCTTATTGAGGTGATTAACGACCCAGAAACAGATCACTTCTATATGGGTACTCCTTTTGAAGATCCCTTTTCCCTATTCATTTTACCTTATTCAGATTATTTTCTGGAGCCATCCAGTTTCTTGACTTATATCATTGTTTACGGGAAGAGAGAATACCATTAACTAACATTCTTTTCCCTTTATTAAGCAGTTCTTGAATACGTGGAAGGAAAATGGGTTTGTGAGGGTTCTGGCCCCCCAAGTGATCTTGGAGAAAATAAAGCACGGAAGTACTTGCGTGATATAGTGTCTGGCTTGATGTATCTGCATTCTCATGTAAGACCCTGTAGTTCGGATCTGCTCCTGATAAATATGTATATATGCATCTGGTATTAGCTTTGCAGCATGACCTTTCTGGAATAACTTAGTAGCTCTTCAGGTCATTTTCGGGCATAACTTGTATGCTTTTGTTGTAGAAACCTCACATCCTGTTACTCTATTCAGTAAATTGTGCTATCCTGGGTTGTCAACCACATTCCAGTGTTGCACTCCCAAGTAAACTTATTATGATCCTGGAGCGTGGGATGATTATGCAGTTAATTATGTTGGAGCCGTTGCATCTATTTCGATGTAGTTGAACTATGAAATACCAACTCCTGTTGGTTTTAGGTTATTTAGTCATGTCCACTCGGGTTTTATATTATGTGCAAGTGGCCTTTTACATTATTTTTTAATAAAAAATGATGGGTTTTGAACTTAATATACATGTTTTTACTTCTTGTATCTACTTAACTGTAATTATTTTCAATTAAATTTTTCATACAACGGCTTTTTGGGTTTGTATTTATTTTATTGCATCGCATATATATATTTTTTTTTTTTTTCATTTCGCCTTCTTTGCTAAAGCCAATGATGTAATTGTGCTTTGAGCTTAAAGCCCCATCAGACCTTTGTGCTTTGCTGCGCTTTTACCATAAAGCAGAAAGGTCACACTTTTACTAGCAGGGAAATCCCAGTGGGATGTGGGTTACTTGCTTTATCAAGTAAACAAGGACTTGAAACTTTGACTAGGTGCCTCAGCTCGACATAAGGTTTCATGCATCAGTAGAAATTTCAATGTCTATCAGACACCTTACTTTTATTTTCCTGGTCCTTGTAGAGTATTTTACCTATGTTCTTTTTTTTCTCTTGAACAGAATATTATACACGGGGATATTAAGCCAGATAATCTTTTAGTTACTGCCTCTGGCAGGGTGAAGATTGGTGATTTCAGTGTCAGCCAAGCTTTTGAGGTATGACCTCTTCTCAACAATGGTTTTCTTTCAATTTTCCTGCCCTAATCACTTGTAAAATGATTAAAGTTCTAGTTGTTTGATTCGAACATATAGATGGATTGAGAATTACCAAGAGTACAAATAGATGAGTTTGGTTGTATGCTTGAATGAAATCCAAGAATAAATTACTAAAGTGTCTCATCTTCTCAATTTCATAATCCGATCACATTCTGTTCCAAAAGCACTTACTGAAATGTTCTGCAGACTTCTCTAATAGAATGAGGATATCTGGGTAGAAACTAAAAAAATTCGTTTGGAACATGCAAAGGAGAGATGTAACCAGCTGTATTTTCTTAATTTTACCTTTCATAGATTAGCTCCCTTTCTTTGGTTGCTTTAAAAAGGGTCATCTTTGGGTATAGACCGGAATAATGGTTTTGTCAAATTACTAAACAAATAAAGGGTCAAGATTTAGGTTTACCTTAATTTTCTTCTAGGATCCATTGTTTCGTTTCATTTTACTTGTCATTTCGTTTGGAACAAAATTTAATAGTTTTGTCCATGCTTTTTTCGAGCAGAGGGTCTATCGAAACAACATCTCTACCTTCACACAAGGTAGAGGTAAAGTCTGCGTACACACTACCCTCCTTAGACCCCACTTGTGGGATTACACTCGGTTTTGTTGTTGTTGTTGTTGTATCCACTGTGGTGAGAATGTGGGACAATCTGTTTTATAACATGAAAGAATATTTGATGAGAGAATATGGAAGAAGTTTACGTAGTTAAAAGGAGGGGAAATAGGAACACCGACGGGTATGCATTAGTGTCGTAAGCAAGGCATGGTTGTTTGGATTCCATGGATTTCAATGAGGTCAATTGTCATGCATTGACAAACCAAGTATTCAAATTCTATGGACTTCTTTCTCCAATAGTTGAGAAAATATGGAAGAAGTTTACGTAGTAAAAAGGAGGGAAATAGGAACACCAACGGGTATGCATTAGTGTTGAAAGCAAGGCATGGTTGTTTGGATTCCATGGATTTCGATGAGGTCAATTTTCATGCATTGACAAACCAAGTGTTCAAATTCTATGGACTTCTTTCTCCAATAGTCTCTTTACTGGTTTGAAGAAAGTGCTGGAGAAGAAAATTCTCCTAAAACGATAATGATTACAAATTTTCACCTAATGGATTCAGCAATTGAATAGGGACTTACAATCCTCGCTCATTTTACTTTGTCGAACCGCAAATTAGAAGTGATCAATCTACACAAGATCTGTAGCAAGTTTCAGTTTTCATCTAAACTTGCTCAACACCAAGTTAGCAATCAATTGGGATAAACTAAGTATATTTCACCACTTAAAGAGACCTATTACTTGCAGTTTATTCTTAGAAAAAGTTGTATTTCTCACTTTCACCTTTCATGGAGCTTGGTAGTCTTTATTTACTCGCACCTAATTGTCATAAATTCCTTTTTATTTGAATGTCCTTATGAGGGGAACTCTCGATGCTGTTTATTTGCGTCCTCTGGTTCAAAAATTTTGCAGCTCGATGGGTTTGGGCTGACGGCGTGAGTTTAAGTTTTTGTTTTATGTTTCCTCTTCTTTTCCAGTAACATTAGTTGGAACTATTCCTGTTTGTAGGATGATAATGATAAGCTTCGTCGGTCTCCTGGTACTCCTGTTTTTACTGCTCCTGAATGCTGTGTAGGTCAGTGTTTCTGGTCCTCGATGCATGCTGACATTTAAAATATCGTTAAACTTACCAAAGTGGTATTTTGCGGTAATAATAGGAGACAGATATCATGGAAAAGCTGCCGACACATGGGCAGTTGGTGTTACCCTCTACTGCATGATCTTCGGAAAATACCCATTTCTAGGAGACACTCTCCAGGATACATATGACAAGGTGCGGGTCTCCTTGTATATTCATTGGACGCCAGTTGATTCAGAACTTCGTTTTTCCCCACTTTTCTAACTGCTTTTCTTTCTTTTTTCCAGATAGTAAATAACCCCATTTCTCTCCCTGATGATATGAATCCTCTTCTGAAGAATTTACTGGAGGGACTCCTCTGTAAAGGTTTGTCTTTCGTCCCGCTTGACATCTTCATACTGCCTTTTTTTGTGATTATAGCTCCTTAACTACCCCTGCTTTTCTTAACAAGAAGTGCCTTTGTACAGATCCAACACAAAGAATGACTCTCGAAAGTGTTGCTCAGCATGAGTGGGTCATAGGAGATGAAGGTCCGATCCCTCAGCATTCGTGTTGGTGCCAGCACAAAACATCACATAAAGATATATGTGATGCAAGTGTGAATAATACTCCTCCTTGATTCCAACTGGAAAATGCTTTATGATTATTATTTTCCGTTCTTACCTTATAGTTCTAAGTTATTGTAGGATGGAAGATAGGATGTTTCTTTCGGACAATTTGCACTTGCAGAAGCAAAAGAATACACGTTACGTAAAGGATGGTGGAAATAAAAGGTTGAGGTAAATTTTGTTAGATTTCTGTCATACTCCCAGAATACTGGAAGAGTTATGGCCGAGGGGACCTCGCGATATATTTTCTTTTGTTTTTGTTGGTGGTAATGTTGTCGCGATTTGTTTTATCTTTTTGTCCTTCCATTTTGCCTTACTGGAGTAAAGTTTACCATTTTCCTAGTCTTGATTGATCAAGTAGATGAGTTGTCATGCTTAGCAGAGAGCGTTAAAAACAATCTCCCTGTGAGATTGTGTATGTTCAAATCTGGTTATTGGATTTCGTTGTTATATGCAGAAGCATTTTGTGACCACATTTAGCCTTTAGGGTGTGTTTGGTATGGAGGTTCTATTTTTCCATTTGGTTGGGTTAAATGTTTTGGAAAATATTTTTCTTATGAATATATATATAGCTCTAATTTCCGGAAAATTACTTTCCTAGGAAGAGGGGAAATATTTTTTCGAAATTCTCTAATGGATGGTTTCGATTCCCCCCACCCACCCCCATCAACCCCCCACTTAACTCCTTGCCCTCCCCAACCCCACCCTACTGTCCCCAAACATCTCAACCACCTCCCCCCATCGCTGCAGCTCACTCCCTCCAACCCCCTTTGGCCCCCCTCGTTTATGTCCTTGAATCGAGGGTCTATCGGAAACATCTTTATCCTCACTTGTGGGATTACGCTCTTAGTTCATGTCCCTAAACAACTAAACTGATAATTTGCACAATATAATGGAACCAAATTGAAAAAAAAAAAGAATTAAAGCATGATTGCACACACATGCAGCTTCGTTTTCTGTTCTCTTTTTCCAGAATACTCGAAACTAAATAATTCAAATTATCAGAGGATGTGGCTAGTAATATCACACATTATTTTAAAGTAAACAAACTGGACCTAGCTGTAAGACCGAATTTAGCCCATCTATGAAGCTTGTGACACATTCTTGATTGAATTGATTACTATAAGCTACTATAATTAATATACTGAATAAGCTACGTGCAAATATGTTTATAGGAAAAGCATCAAGTTTTTGTATAAATCAATGTTTACGAAAGCAAGTTGAGTTGTCAAATTAGTCTAAACTTAACATAGAACTCAAACGATTAATAAGACTTCCTATTAATTAATACTTGTAACTAGTAGGAGTATATATTTTTGGATGATTGTTTTAAGCTTCAAGCTTTTATTTGATCTCCAGTGTGTACTAAAATTACTATTCAAAAAATTAAAAAAAAAAAATAAACACACGAAAAAGTTAAAGTGATTCAACATCTAATGTAGTTGACATTATTTATAGAATAATTTTCGGCGAAGGAGGTTCAGCTGAAACCCTTCCGCTCACCTAACGCAAGCCCTGCTCGCATTAATCAAAAAATAGAAAACTTAGTGAGAATAACTTGTCATATATTATTAATTCGTGAATGAAAATATGCAGTAAAAATTACTTCCATCTGTTAAAAAAAAGATGTCAGAAATAGATAGGTAAGTTTGTTGCCTAATTCAGTAATTTTGGGTTTGAGAGATGCTCCTACTTATGTTTCTATCTTTAGTTTTGATAGTTGATGTGACTTGAAAAAAGCAGTTCCCTTTCCTTGTAGGATTATCAACTAAAAGCGAACTGAAAATGCATAACTGAAATAGACATATGAGATAGAAATTGAACGGACTTTATTTGTTCATTTGCTTGACAATAACGCAATAGTATCAAACAACACCAAGTGGTTACTTTTGCAAAACCTGTCAAAAACTGAAAGTCCAATAAAATTTACTACTCCCTCCGGTTTAAAATAAATGATTTTTTTGGTTATTTTCACTCATAAAAAATCTACCTTTTAACATTAATTAGCAATTAAATTGATCATATTTCCTTTACTATCTATTCACATAAACATTCCTAACACATACTCCAACATTATTTATTCCAAAGGCAATGTAGGAAAAAAAATAATTAATTCATTCTTGAAATCTAGAAAATCACGTATATTGGACCATAAAAAAAAATCAAAAAATCACTTATTGTGGATCGGAAGGAATAAAAAGGACATCTCTGTATACAAAAAATCCTCGCATTCATGCAGGTCTAAGAAAGGGCTTAAGCAATACTCCCTACGGTCCACAATAAGTGATTTTTTTTTTTTGTGGTCCAAAATAAGTGATTTTTTCAGATTTCAAGAATGAATTAATTATTTTTTTCCTACATTGCCCTTGGAGTAAATAGTGTTGGAGTATGTGTTAGGAGTGTTTATGTGAAGAGATAATAAATGTTAATATGATCAATTTCATTGCCGATTAATGTTAACATGTGAATTTCTTAATCTGTGTGAAAACACCCAAAAATTCACTTATTTTGGACCGGAGGGAGTAATGATGTAGATAGCCTACCGTAATAAATATTTACAAAAGTGACATTAAATTCATTTAATTAATTTGTAGTATATGCTTAAAATGCATATATGGAGTGGTATTTTGCTCCAGATAGCAGTTTATTTTCGTTATTCACATAACTATTTGTTAAATTTTGCAACTAATTTTCTTGTCTAAACTTTCCTGTTGTTGCTGTGATTAGTGCAAACAGGGAGAAAACAAACTGGGAAAGAATCTATTTTCGTTATTTTTTTAATCTAGTCACATGAAAAAAACATATTATTTCCGTTAGTTTTAACGGCTCGTCTAGATGTTCGCCCTTTGGACGAAAAGTATTTAATTTTACAAATTTAGAGGATAATATAGGCTCAAGATAATATATAGGGGCGAAAACATACTTATCCTCAAATTTAAGAAATTAACTGTAAATTTTTTCTTATAAGTTAGGGGTATAACTAAGAAATCTAAATTGATCAGGTGACTGAAGCACTTTTTTAACTCTCTTTGATGCTTAATCCAGTAATTTATACAAACTTCAAATAGATCGAAAATTCAAAAGAAGATGAATTTTTTTGTAATTTTGGGTTTAGAAAAAAGAAAAAGGATAAAGAATTTTCTAAAGAAAAAACAAACAAACACGGAAACAATATTTAATCAGAATACTGTTCCAAACTGACTCGAAGCATTATCATTATGGAGAACAGTAAGATAACAGTACCAAAAAACAATTAAAAATTTAGAACAAGAATATAAAAAACAAAAAGGGTGAATTTGCACAAAATCTCTTAAAACAGGGCGAAAACAGAATATCTCTAACGATAAGGGACCGTCGTTATAAATAAATAAAGTTTTCCCCCATTACTTTTATCAGTTTCCTGTTCTTAAGAAAAAACCGACCCCCGCACACACGCACTCTCTCTCTAAATCTCTCTCATAACGATCCCGGTGATAATGTCGCCGTAATTACATTTCCGACGGATATTCCGGCGGTATAATACCTGAGATCGGATCGAGAGTTTATTTCCTCCGGCAATGGAAGCATCACCACACCGGTTTTGCTCTTCGGCGACGCTGATTCCCCGCCGGCAGAAATAAGTGGCAGATTTTCCGGTGAGATCCGCTAAGGTTTCGTGAACCGGTTTGGATCCGAAGCACTATCTTAATTCATTTGTTTTGGTGTATTTTGTTTTTTCTGCTTCCCAAATATGCTTTGTAGTTAATGTTCTTTGGTTTGTGGGGAAATATTTTTGAAAATATTTGGATAGTTTGAAGCTTTAATGGAAAAAAACAGCTCAAAAATGAGTAAAGTTTGAATCTTTACTGGAAGTTTGGGGTTTTATTGGTTATTGAATAGGTGGAATTTCAATAACTTTGATTAGAGGTGCTAGTTATGAGATAAAAATAAGACTTTTTTGAGGGGCAATATTGTAATTGCTGCTTTGTGTGAATGGATAGTTAATAAACAAGGTGGAGGTCTTTTCCAAGATGGATTCTTGTTTTTTTTGGGCTAAAGTGAGAAAATGATGTTTTGATGGAAAAGAGATTGGAGTTTTTGACTTTTTCACATATACTTTTGTGAGTTTTGTGAAGTTTGATTACTAGGGGAACTCTGGCTGGTGGTATTGATAACATGGCTTCTGAAACTCACAAGTCAAAGAAAGTGTTCTGTTGTAGCAATAAGGTTAATAAGTCTTCTCATGATTATTTGTTTGGGAAGGAAGATGAAGAGGAGAGGAGAATGAGGTTAGAAGAAGAAGTTGATGATGGTCATTGCAAGTTTGGATCAAGTGATTCACTTCTTCCGGGCCTACATGATGATGTTGCTTTAACATGTCTTGCTTGGGCTTCTAGATCAGATTATGCATCGTTGTCATGCCTGAATGGAAGGTTTAATTCACTAATCAAGAGTGGTTATTTATATGACTTGCGAAGGCGGTTAGGTGTTGTTGAACACTGGGTGTATATGGTTTGTGATCCTCGGGATTGGGAGGCTTTTGATCCTTTCAGAGAGAAATGGTTGAGATTGCCAAAAATTCCGTGTGATGATTGTTTTAATTTTGCAGATAAGGAGTCATTAGCAGTTGGAAGTGAACTGCTGGTTTTTGGCCGCGAGTTGTTTGATTTTGCTATATGGAAATATAGTTTGGTTCAAAACAAGTGGGCGAAATGTGAAGGAATGAATCATCGTCGTTGTCTATTTGGATCAGGTAGCCTTGGTTCAATTGCTATTATTGCAGGGGGTAGTGACAAGAATGGAAATATACTAAAATCTGCCGAGCTTTATGATTCCTTGACCGGTAGATGGGAAATACTGCCAAACATGCACTCTCCCCGTAGATCGTGCTCTGGCTTTTTCATGGATGGAAAATTCTATGTGATCGGTGGGATGACTAGCCCTACTGATTCTTTGACTTGTGGGGAAGAATTTGATATGCAAACGAGGAAGTGGAGGAAAGTTGAGGGCATGTATCCAAATGTCAATAGAGCTGCTCAGGCACCTCCACTTGTTGCAGTTGTTAATAACCAACTATATGCAGTTGAATATCTAACCAACATGGTAAAGAAGTATGACAAGAAGAAAAACTCATGGGAAGTGTTGGGAAGACTTCCTGTGAGGGCTGATTCTTCAAATGGTTGGGGTCTTGCTTTCAAAGCACGTGGTGAAGAACTTCTGGTGGTGGGCGGCCACAGGGGCCCAGAAGGCGAATCTATCGTATTGAGTTCTTGGGCACCAAAATCAGGCTTCAAGGACGGCACCTTGGATTGGAAGGTCATCGGTCTGAAAGAGCATTCCGGGGTCTTTGTATACAATTGTGCTGTGATGGGTTGTTGAGAAGTTCAGTCAACCATATGGAGAAAGAAGTCACTCTTTTCAACCGTTGTTTTTAGCTTAATTCCAACACATTGTTTGATTTATTAGAATTTGTTTTTTTTTTCTTTTTATTTTCATTATCCAATTTAACATATTTCCGGTGTTTGAGATAAGCAATTGTTCTAGCTAAACATCCTCTAACCGGATGGTTATTTCACTCACTCATCCTGCAGGCTGCTTGCTTCTAAAGTGTTCTTAGCTTTCACCTTGTTCATTGAGTTATATGGCTGATTCACTGATCTAAAGGATACTAAATAATGAATATTTTTCCTCTTATGGATTTGAATTTCCTTTGCTGAGGATTCATTAAATTTATCTATATGCATTGTTTTTCTCTCTTCCACCGGTGTTATCTGCAGTTTTCTGCATTAACTGAGTATTTCATCTCTGGACAGATAATTCTGTGGCTTACGTTGATTATAATTGATGGTTTGTCTCATTTAACTCTTTTGTCTTCAATCCAACAAGCCATAACCTTGTTGTTGATTATAGTTCTCTTTGGTGATTTATTCTTAATACCGTCTCTTCGCTATACCTGGTGTTTATTCTAAATCAATGAATACATGACATGTCTGGTGTCGGTAAGTTTTTTCCGCGATGTCGCGCTGCTTTGAGTGGAAGGAAACTTGTTATGTCTGCTTGCTTATAAATGCTTACATGAAAGACTACATGTCAAGTTCCAACACTGCAGAACAAGAAAAAGTAGCTGTACACTGTTGATATTTGTTAAATTCAGTCGTCTGAGTTATGCACTTATCTTCACAGTACAGCTGATATTTGTTAAATTCAGTTGTCTGAATTATGCACTTATCTTCACAGTACAGCTGATATTTGTTAAATTCAGTCGTCTGAGTTATGCGCTTATCTTCACAGTACAGCTGATATTTGTTAAATTCAGTTGTCTGAATAATACACTTGTCCTCCACTAAATAATTTTTGAATGCTATTTCCTTGAGAAGCAAGGAGGAAAATTAGCAATAAAGGTATCAATTCTTGTCCTCAACTTTCTCTTTTTCTCATTTTTCCGACACATATTGATGTGCCTCTGATTGTTTAACAGAAAAAAATATTTTTTTTTTAACAGAAAAAAGTACAAGGCAATAGGCACTTCTGTTTTTCAAATACAAAATATACACATTACTTTGCAGAAATTAAAATTAAACAACATAAAGCATATAAAAGATGACCAATAATATAGTGATCAATGAAGTGGATGAGAACCATAAGGTCGAGGCAAAAAATACTGAGTGACTTCTTTTTATCTGTTCAAACCTTGGCGGATAGGGTATTTTTGCTGATGGGAAGTGGAAGGTATCTTGTAAAATTAGTCGAGATCCACGCAAGATAGTGTGGACACCATGGTTATTATCAAAAGACCAAATATAGAACTATTTTGCTCTTTATGCCACCTAAATAAATTTGTAAGTGTTTACTTTCTAATCAAAATCATGAATGAGGTGGTGCACCAAAGCCAGCATAAGAGTTTTGCTTCTTTTTTAATTATAGGACAAGAGTGTTTATGAAGTGGGACACACAATATTCATTATAGACCAAAACCATTCCATGTGAAATGGAAATGATGTGGATGGATAGATTAGACATACCTTATAGAAATAATAGCATATAAAAGGAAAGTCTTATTCTAATGTCAATTAGTTCAGCAAATATCTTTTGGAAAATTGTTTACTTAAGCAATCAAAATGTTAAAGAGGAATGTGATTGGAGTTTTTTTTTAATCAAGCCCATCTACAGGAATGATTTATAAATATTTCTCGCATATAGTAACGGTGTTCGAGTCAACTTATGCGTACGTCTACTCAATGACAGAGTCTAAGAGGGTTCAAAAAATAAAAAAATTAAACAAGCGGTTCCACCGAGGGAATTTAACGTCTCATATATATATATACATAATTTTTTTTAACCTTATATACACAACGTAATTTTCGGTGAAGGGGATCGGATAACCCCCTTCCGCCCCCAGCTCTGCCACTGCCTCTATTATTCCACTAAGTGTTGGCCATCCTATCAGCAACTGATAAGTATCGGATAACTCTGCCGATAAATTTATTAAAATCTTCAAAATACCAAGAAAAGAGATGGAAGAAAAACCTGGAATATTAGTGGCAGGCTTTGGTTTATTGCACATGTATTCAGTTAGTAAAAGGGAAATATTTTAAATCAAGAGTGGTCTGTGCACAAGCATCTGACTTTAGTTATGTTAAAGGTATGGTATTTGCAGAAAACTGTGGGACTCATGTGGGTACTGATTTTTTTTTAAAGTATTTCCAGCTCCTAACATTTACCAGAAAAAGCAAATGCCTTATTTGGCAAAACTTTGGCCATTTTGCCCATTTTGACATGTCATATTTTGCCTATATTGGGGAAAAATGGAAAGCAAATCCCCCTGCTTTTTGGGGTTGTGTGGTGGGTGCAAGTTGCCTTTTCTGCTGGATCTGTTGCTTTGTTTTTTAAAGTACATTTTTCATTTCTTTAATCTGTACATATAAGTAGTACAATCTTGGACATTGTTTCTAATTTATTAGTTTAATAATGTCAGCACTATTGCTTTTTTCTGCTTCGCACGTTATGCTAAAGTGCTAATTCTAAAACATTCAATTATACTACTAATTCTAGTACGAGAAGGGGAGTCTTGGAGCAACGATAAAGTTGTCTCTTTGTGATTTATAAGTCACGAGTTTGAGTTGTGAAATACATGGTAGACTGCCTAGATGACATCCCTTGGGGTGCGAAATGCTTCGTGCACCGGGCTGACCCTTAGATCATGGTGTCGCACCAGTTGCAATATTATTTTTAATAAACATTTCAAAAATTATTTTAATTAAAAAATTCAAACATTCAAGAATTAAAATTCATTACACTACTTATCTTGAGCCTTTTATGAAGTAATCATGTCTATGGATTAAAATTATGTCTTATGTTACCATTAGTTTTTAATGAATAATTTTTTTTTGTTATTTGCACTTCAAATATTTTTATTTGTATCGCGTCCTTTAAGCAAGTATTTCTATTGAAGATACTACATAGAGGGAGAATAGAGAGATTAACATGTATCTGTATTGCATTATTTTCTATTTTCCTCCTTAACGAAGAAATGTTTTATGGTATTGTAAATGATAGGGTGTGATCACGCCCAATTATGCTTCTTAAGAGGTTTAGCGGTCGTTGTAAATATAGTCCGGTTAACAAGTCCGGAGTCGAATCTCACAAGGAGTTAACCTACTAAATACAACCACTAGACCCGCACAAATTCAAGTAATTAATCATCAGAAATATTAAATAACGAATTGGATTCTTACTAACTAAAGACCAAGTAATGAAAATACAGGAATTAATAACTAACGACGAACAAGTTGTAGACAAGACTTGGAATGGTCTAAGGTTATGATTTCCCCTATTGTCGGAATCCTGTCTGCTACGTTTCCTATAAATTTGCCTAAGTTTTCTCTACCGATCATGAGTAATTTGAGGGTCGTAATTCCCTTCCGAGTAACTACCACAATTTACTAGACATATTCTTCCGAACTACGCTAGCTGGCACTAAGTCACTGCTCACTCGGATCGCACCAAGGCTTCGTTATTCTTAATCCCACCGTTAAACCCTCCGTATTGATCCCGCACATACGTTAGGAGTGATGTTGTTCAACAACTACCTAAATATGTATTCTCTTCCAAGTAATAGACACTAAATAGGCACAGTCGACTGAGAGCTCTTCAATAAACCACAATATAAACGTAGTTGAACAAATAGAGAAAAAGCTACGACAAATCTATATTAAACGTAATAGGAAATCATCCTCCAATAGGTTCCATCAATACCCTAGATTAGAAGTTTAGCTACTCATATTCATAGTAACAATTTCCCAAGTATTTTGCATAAACAAATTACAAAGAAAAGATGAAGGAATGTAGAACTTGATGATTCTTTTCCCCAAAAGTTGTTCCACGTGCTATTCTTGCCTCCGGTCGCAAAACTCCCTCAAAAGTAGTATTTAATGACTATTATATGTGTAAGAAAAGCCCTAATCGAAATAGCACAACTCCAAATCCAATATGGAGACAAGATGGGCTTTTAAAATCCGGAAAATACTCGCTACGGACCTTGTCTCGTGAGGAAAAATGCGAGCTTCACCTTGCCTCAGCCTGTGCGGCGTAAGCTCTACCGCACACTGCATCTCGCCATAAGCCTCACAGCACAATGCCAAACGCGAGGTAAATCTCTCGCGTCGCCTACTTTTTAGCACGCTAACTCTCTTGCCTCGCCTGCTGCTTTATTTTCTTTCTGCTCAATTCTTTCTTTCTTCTTTCCTGTTGTTTTCGAGCATAATTTATACTTTAAATATTCACTTTGCTCCAATTTCATCTCCAATGTACCTACACATAAAATAGACTCAATTAAGCGTAAATCCAGTATAGTTTAGCATTAACGCACCTTAAATGTATGTTAAGTAATGCACTAAAAATATGAAATCATAGCCAAACATCAGTACCTCACACTTAAAAGTTATTCGTCCTCGAGCAATCAAACTACACTTTATAGACACGACCTATTTAAGCAATTCTTCTAACTCGTCACACCAAGAATCTTTAAAATATACTAAGCACAAAGGTGTAACATATTCACATTAAGATTTGACTCACAAGTACCATGCATTATTCACAACTCACTCACTTACTCTAACATAGAGGTCAATGACATTACCTTTCCGTCATGAAACACGTGCCCTCACACAACAAAAGAGATTAGTTCTACACACAATAACTTTTAAGAACGTAGGAATACAAGATAGGAAGAATTCAATCACTCTCAAAACTAATATTCATATGCCACAAAATATGCACCATAGGTTTGCCCGTAGTGTAATACTCTACTAATCAAGCTCATTCAGTCTAGGATCAAGTAGGACTTTAATTGGTTGTATTGTAGGTTGCGAGTCGGGTAAGATACATTTGAATATAAGAGTGACTACACCTCCCTAAGCACTTAAATACATATACTTTATCACCCAAGTCTTATGTCAAACCAAAACTCCACCTTCACATCAATGTATATCACCCTATACTTCTTTAAGCACAATTACATCAATAACCACCACCATCAAGAAATATTTTTCATACAATACAATTATTTTTTTTTCTTTTTCAATTTCAAGTGGCTTTTATCTATATTTTTTTTTTCAAAACAGTGCACCTTTCTCCTTATTTCATTTGTTCCACTCAAAAGCTGAACCACCACCCCACACTTTAACTTTTATATAAGTCATAACAATTCAAGTGCTCATGAGAGGCGACAAGGTTCAAATAAATGGTTAATTCAAAAAAAAGGTAAGGCTTGTAATGTGGTTGCGAAATAAACATGATTACAGGCTCAAAGGGGTTAACTACGTTACTTAACATTTAGGCGGGTAAACTATATATATTTGGCTCAAGAAAGAAACGCCTATATCATTTCCCAGACTGAACAAGATTACTATTTCGCTTTGCAAACACACGAGGCAAGTTCTAGACGTCAACTGCAATACACAGAATACACACAAACCTGACACACACATGGCACATAACTCACTCAAGATTGGTTTTATCATGACACTCCAGTCAAAGCAGTTAAGCAAATTTAAGATTATACGATTTAAGGTACTTATACTGGAGTCAAGAATTGAGCCTAAGCATCACAACCAGAGAACTCACTATTCTCAAGGCATAACAAAGTTAAGAGATATCGCTTCAATCCAATCCATAGCACAATGGTTCCTTCTCCTAAAAAATTAAAATTGCCTACACCTGGTTCAACAAAATCCCTTGGAAAAGAATCGCGGCCCAAAGAAAAACCAAGGGGGAATTACTACACTACCTACAAACAAAGTCTTTTTCTTTTCTTTAGACTTGATTCCTTCAAGAAATCTGTCTAGGAGATCCATCATCGGGATAAGTCCAATTTTTCTACTTTTTTTTCTCAAAAGCTAAGATGACACTACATATTTTCATCATTTTTTTTTCTAAAAGGCTAAGACGACACTAACTAAAAATAAATAAATAAAACAAGACTAATATTAACAAGTTACCACCCCAGCTTTAACTCATGCAATGTCCTAAGTGCATACACAAACTGAAAAAAACAAGAAAAAAAACGAGTAGGGTGGTATGAAAACTCCTTGATCAAGCCTCGTCATCGCCTTCATCCTCAAAGGATTGTCCACTCCTCATCTTCTGCTTCCTCATCATTATCATCATCATCATTTGACTGCTCTGGCTCAACCTCAGACTGCTCTGGAGTGTTGACATCCTCACCCTCTAGGAGTCTATAGCCATCACCAAGCCCAATCATCTATTGAGCATGAGCATTGAGCGGAAACTGCTCCTCCAAGATGTCCCTCTCTTTAGTAGTGGTCGGCCGTCCCCCGATCCGAAGCTGCAAGTCCACATCCCTATAAATGGGCCATAAAGCTATCATCGCGAGCATTGCGCTCGGCACCTGTCAGTGATGACATAGCATTCTCCTCCTTAACCCGGACGCTTGTAATGTCCATTAGTCGTAGGGACGGAGCAATGATGTGATCGAAAGCTTTCTACTCCTCCACCTCTTCTTGTCTCAAGTACTGAGTCAATATGTTCGCAAAGAGAATTCTATCAATTCTCTTGCTAGTTCTCACTTGGGTCATCTGGTAGCGGATCAAGTGGCCCACATTCACCCTCTGGCCAGTTATTAGGAGATATAACACACACGTCCTTTCACGGCTAATAAGAGTATCATGGTTGCAAGGTAGGAACCGTGTATTAATCAATTTCAACCACACTTGAGCCTCTGCCTTCATTTTCTTCTTAAGGAATTTCCTATGGCGATTGGTTTTCTTGTCCCGAACCCAATCCGCCACAGAATTGACACCACAAGAGTGTGTCTCAGTTCTCGATATGTAGGACGGGCTATGAAGTTTTCCAAGGGTTCCCGGGGAACATCCGGCGCACCTAAAAATTTGCATATTGCCGATGGTGAAAAATTGATCAACTGATAGGCACCAGCTGCTCAGGATCATTTGGATCAAAACCGGCACAAAACTCCCGAACAAGATTGACATTAATATCTCCGGTGTTTCTGAACACATAACTCAACCCCATATCATGAATACCTCTCCAGATTGCTTGGTACTTGGCTTGTAGGCGGTGCTCATGAACAACAGATTCCGGATGTATATGTGTTAGCCGACAACGCTTGTACCAGTCCTTAACATGTGGGTTTATTCTCTTGATTCCAAATTCCCGTTGTCCCTGAGGTTGTGGGCGAGTGGTNTAGTTCATGCTAAGTGTTTGTCAAAATGTCTCAAAGGCATTCTTTGTCCCCCATTGGAGCCCGAGTCTCCGTGATTGTAATACTAGTGCTATGGAGACGTGCACCACTTTACATTTTAAGGTGTAGGGTGGCTCACCGGTAGCCCGATGCTTCGAAAATATAGAAAACATCCTTGTGTCATTGCTTGATTCTCATGCTAAAATAACAAGGTGAAGTCTGAGTAGCCTCGAAAATTGTTGAACATCATGTGATGAACTCTTAAGTGTAGGGTCACAAGACCATGTTTTGCAATGATGCAATGCGTCTAAAACTGAATAATGCTCACCTGTGTACGTATGAACATGCCTCCAAAGAAGGATACTGGTAAAGGCAAGGGCAAAGCCACTGCTCCGTCCAAGGCTAAGCCCCCCCCCCCTTCTCTTTTACGGTGGAGGCGCGGAGGGAGCCTTAGCCTTGGACGGAGCAGTGGCTTTGCCCTTGCCTTTACCAGTATCCTTCTTTGGAGGCATGTTCATACGTACACAGGTGAGCATTATTCAGTTTTAGACGCATTGCATCATTGCAAAACATGGTCTTGTGACCCTACACTTAAGAGTTCATCACATGATGTTCAACAATTTTCGAGGCTACTCAGACTTCACCTTGTTATTTTAGCATGAGAATCAAGCAATGACACAAGGATGTTTTCTATATTTTCGAAGCATCGGGCTACCGGTGAGCCACCCTACACCTTAAAATGTAAAGTGGTGCACGTCTCCATAGCACTAGTATTACAATCACGGAGACTCGGGCTCCAATGGGGGACAAAGAATGCCTTTGAGACATTTTGACAAACACTTAGCATGAACTAGTGCCATGGAAGTGATTGTAGGAATGATGGAATGCCTCACCCTCCCAAATCGTCTTGGGAATTCCATGCTACCATTTTTGCACACAACAACAATACCATTCCTATGGGGTTTATGGGTTTGGGACACACAAACCCATTGTTACTATGAAGAACAACCCCAAAAATTTTATTTGATTTCATGCCTTTACCCAATTCGAAATTTGGCAAAGAATGGGGGTAGAAACCATACCTTAGATGTTTAGGAGGAGTGATTGCCCTTGAATTGATGTTGTAAGTGAGGGAAGGAGTAGATGAATACTTGTCTTCAATGGGTTTGTGTGGGAGGGGGGAGTGTCAGTATGTTCTTGAGGCGTGAGTGTTTGAGATTGTTTTGAGGCAGTGTGGTTGAGGCGTGAGTGTTTGAGATTATTTTGAGGCAGTGTGGTTAAGGCGTGAGTGTTTGAGATTGTTTTGAGGGGTTGAGGCGTTTAGTTTATGTTTTAAGGGAAGAAGTTAAAAGAAACAAAACAAAAAAAAATTAAAAGAAAAACTTAACTGGCGACGCGAAGCTTCTGGCGCGCTATATACCTGACGAGGCGAGCTCCAACGCGAGCTATGGGGCGTGCGAAGCGAGGGTTTTTGCGAGATGCATCTCGCTATACCCCTCTCTAGGCGAGCTTAAATGCGAGAACAAGACCTGGCAACGCGAGCCGTGCCGCATGTCCAAGCGCGCTGGGAACCTAGCACCGCGAGGTCTAGTTCCCGGTCCACTAGTACTGCCTACAAACTAAAAGAAAAATTCTAGTTACGCTAAAAATAAACTACGAATTGGGTTGCCTCCCAATGAGTGCCTTAGTTAACGTCACGGAATGATGAATACAACATTACAATAGGTTGCCTCCCACGAAGCACCTGATTTAACGTCGCGGCACGACGAAGGCAATCAAACTTAAGGCTCACTCAACATTTTTGGCTCTTGAAAATGAGTCACTGATACCATTTTCGTTTCATCCATGCCCAAGTAATGTTTCATCCTTTGACCATTGACTCTAAACTTGCGAGATCCATCTTCTGATGCAATATCTACGGCTCCGGTGGGATGAATCTCTAGCAAACGGAATGGTCCTGACCATCTTGACTTCAACTTGCCCAGAAAAAACCTCAATCTTGAATTGAATAATAATACCACATATCCCGGTTTAAAATTTCGCTCAAGAATGTTTTTTTCATGCACCAGCTTCATTTTTTACTTATATAACCTTGTAATCTCAAAACCATGGTAACGGAACTCGTCAAGTTCATGCAACTGTGTGACTTTACTAGTTCCAGCGGCTTCCAAGTCCATATTTAATTTTCGTAACACCCAGAAGGTTCTATGTTCTAACTCCACCGGTAAATGACATGCCTTTCCAAACACCAATTTATACGGTGACATACCAATCGGAGTTTTGAATGCAGTGCAGTAAGCCCATAGCGCATCATCCAATTTTCTCGCCCAATCAGTTCGAGTAGCATTTACAGTTTTGGTCAAAATACTCTTGATTTCTCTGTTTGACACCTCGACTTGCCCACTTGTTTTTGGGTGATACGTAGTAGCAACCTTACGGAGAATGCCATATTTCTCCAACAACTTTGCAAATTCTCGGTTGCATAAGTGGGTACCTCTATCACTGATGATCGCTCTTGGAGTACCAAATCGGGTGAAGATATTTATTCTTAGGAAACCAATAATTGCCTTCGCATCATTTGTTGGAAGTTCCATGGCTTCTACACATTTCGAGACATATTCCACCGCTACAAGTATGTACTTGTTATTATATAAGCTGACAAATGGTCCCATAAAATCTATTCCCCATACATCGAATACTTCCACCTCTTGAATTGGGTTCATGGGCATCTCATGTCTATGGGAGATATTCCCCGTCTGTTGGCACACATAACAACTTTTCACCCAGAAGTGTGCATCTTTAAACAACGTCGGCCAATAAAAACCCGACTCCAACACTTTAGCTGTTGTCCTTACTCCTCCAAAATGACCTCCAAACGGGGAAGCACGACATGCCTGCAAAACAGAAGATTACTCTATATTGGGAATGCGTCTCGGGTCATGTTATCAAGACAAATCCTAAACAATTATGGTTCATCCCATAACTACATCCTACAATCACAAAAAACTTTTTCTTTTGCATAGAAGACAATTCATAAGGAACAATACCTCTTGCTAAGTACTTTGCTATATCTGCATACCATGGCCTTGCCTCAAGGCTCGTGGCTAAAAGTTGTTCATCTGGGAAAGTCTCCATGATCTCTTCCACCTCAACCTTCTTTTTCGCTCCTTCAAGCCTGGACAAATGATCAACAACTTAGTTTTCTGTTCCCTTTTGGTCACAAATTTCCAAGTCGAACTCTTGTAGCAGTAGCACCCTTCGAATGCTTTGACTCCTTTTTCTCAATTAGGTACCTGAGGGCAGCATGGTCTGTAGAAAAAATTACCTTCGAGCCTATCAAGTATGACCTAAATCTATCAAATGCGAACACCACGGCTAGCATCTCTTTCTTTTTGGGTGCCGCTCAAAATTCTACTTGCATAGTAGATCAGATGCATGACTTTATCTTTTCTCTGCCCAAGAACTTCTCCCACAACATAGTCGCTTGCATCACACATCAGCTCGAAAGGTTGTTCCCAGTCAGGAGCCACTATGATTGGTGCAGTCACCAGTCTCTTCTTCAACTCCTCAAATGCTACCCTGCAGTCATCAGAAAACATAAAAGGGTGATCTTTTTCCAGCAGTTTACACAAGGGGTTAGCAATTTTGAAAAAATCTTTTATAAACCGCCTGTAGAAACCGGCATGGCCAAGGAAACTTCTTATTGCCTTGACGAAAGTGGATGGTGGTAACTTTTCTATCACATCAACCTCTGCAATTTCCACCTCAATTCCCTTACTTGACACTAGGTTCCCCAAGACTATACCTTCTTGTACCATGAAATGGCAATTTTTCTAGTTTAGCACCAGATTAGTCTCCATACATCTTTTCAGCACTCTTTTCAGATTTCTAAGGCAGTAATCGAACGAGTCACCCACCACTGAGAAATCATCCATGAAGACTTCCATTATGTCCTCTACCATATCTGTGAATATGTCCATCATGCACCTTTGGAATGTGGCGGGTGCATTGCGTAGGCCAAACGACATTCTTCGGAAAGAGTAGATGCCATATGGACAAGTGAATAACGGTTTCTCTCTATCTTCCGGGGCAATTGAGATCTGATTATACCCCGAGTATCCATCTAGAAAGTAGAAGTCGGACGTCCCAGCCAGTCTATCTAATATCTGATCAATGAACAACAGGGGAAAATGGTCTTTTCAGGTGGCCTTGTTCAATCTTCTGTAGTTCATACAAATTCCTCATCCTGTGACTGTTGTTGTTGAGATCAACTCGTTGTTCTCATTTTTCACCACAGTCGTTCCACCTTTATTTGGCACACATTGAACTGGGCTAACCCAGTTGCTGTCGGAGATGGGGAAAATAATTCCCGCATCTAACCACTTGATTACCTCCTTTTTCACGACTTCCTTCATGTTAGGTTTCAAACTTCTTTTATGTTCTCTGGAAGGTTTGTGCCCATCTTCCAGTAAAATCTTATGCATACAGAAGGTCAGGTTGATACCTTTAATGTCTGCAATGGTCCAACCAATTATAGTTTTGCACTCTATTAAGACCTGCAAAAGTTGTTCTACCTGCACATCTAACAAACCAGATGAGATAATAACAGGTAAATTTGAGTTAGGTCCCCAGAAAGCATACCTGGGGTGAGGATGTAGTGATTTCAGTTCCAGCGGTGGCGGATCTTCGATCGATGGCTTAGCTGGAGGAGTCTTTCTTCTAAGTGTAAAGACTTAAATTCGAGCTCTCTTTTCCAGAACCCTTGGCCTTCAAGAGTCAACACCCACTCCGCCAAGTCCTCTCCATTTACTTCTTCAAATTTCATGAGACAGGAAGCTAGAGGGTCTTTAGCGTTTAGAGCCTGATCTTCCTCCTCCAAAATCACATCCACACCTTCTATCAGAGAGCAGTTAGCAAATTCACTTGGTCGCTGCATAGACTTCTGCACATTGAATGTTATTTCTTCATCGTTCAGTCTTATCTTCAGCTCTCCAGTTTCACACTCAATTAGAGCTCTCCCGATGGCCAAGAATGGACTTCCCAAAATTATGAGAATCTCCTCGTCAATTCGACAATCCAGGATGAAAAAATCTACTGAAACCACAAAATTTCCAACCTGCACCAGTACATCATCAAGAATCTCTGATGGCCTCTTCACCGTCTGGTCGACTAGCTATAGTAACATGGATGTGGGTCTTGCTCTTCCAATGCCTAACCTTTTATAGATATCCAAGGGCACCAAGTTTATGCTCTCCCCCAAATCACACAATGATTTAGCAAAAGCATAACTTCCTATTGTGTATTAGATTGTGAAACTCCTTGGGTCTGACAACTTCACAACTATGGGTCTCATCACGACTACAGGTCTGGGTTAGTGTAACAGTGGCCACTTCTTGAAAATCAAACTTGCGAGACATCAAATCTTTTATCATTTTTGCATACCCAGGCATCTCCCTCAAGGAATCAATCAGTGGAATGTTCGCCTGGATTTGCTTCAACATCTCCATGAATTTCTTATACTGCTCATCCTTCTGATATTTGGCCAATCTCTGTGGGAAGGGAGCTGAAGGTCGCTTCCTTCCTGTGATTTGAGTTTGATCCTTCTCGGACACTGCTTCTACTGTCGTTTCTTGCACTACCTCATTCTCTTTCGCAACCTCTTTTTCTTTGCTTGTGTCCTCTTGTGCATGTTGTATCATTACCTCAGTTAACCCTGTTGAATCATCTACCTCAATGGGTACTGGAACAAGTGTTTCAGCTGGTCGGCTTTCTCGAGCAATTTATTGCTCTAGATCTAAATCTCTACCATTTCTTAGACTTACCTCCATAAGCTGCTTGGGGCCCTGCTCTTTTGGATTGACATGTGTATCTGCAGGTAACATCCCTTGAGGATGATTATTCAAAGCCATTGATATCTGCCCTTATTGAATCTCAATTCCTTTTATCACTGAGTCATGTGCGTCCACTCTCTCTTGAATTTTTCCATTAGACCCAATCAGTTGTTGCAACATTCCTTTGATTTCAGATACCCATCATCTTGTCTCACTATCTATTGTTGTTGAGGCACTTGATAATCTAGCTGCTGATTTTCCTGGTTGTATCCTTGTTTCCTTTGGTAAGTCACAACTTGACCCTGTGGTTGCATAGCTCCAGGATTGTTGCTATTATGTGGAGTGATGGTCTATACTGCTGATTTTGTTGCCCCCAATTCTGTCCACCTTGCTTCTGTCCTCCATAGTTTGCCACATAGTTCATATTTTCCTGATAGTTTTGGTTGTCACTTTCAGCACTCCACGAGCATACATACGGTTGGTTAATGCATGGTGTACATAAGCCCCCATTAATCGCGTCAACTATGTGTACCTGCTTCTGGCCTGATTCATCAATCTTTTTGGTGAGGATACTCATTTGCATCATCAGAATGGCCATATTCTCGGCTATGGAATTGTTTGGGTCCAAAGCTAATGTGTGAACGACAGGAGTGATTGTAGAGTCTCTTGTCATCCATCCTTAATTTTGAGCCATTTTATCAAGTAAGACCTTGCATTCTCTGAATGATTTTCTCAAAAATGCTGCACCTGCTGAAGCATCAACATTGGCCTTCAAGCTATCTGCCAACCCATGTAGAACATTTGCCCCGACATCTGATCCAGAATGCCATGATGTGGACACTTAACCAGCATACCTTTGAACCTCTCCCATGTTTCTTGCAGTCTTTCAGTTGGTTTCTACCTGAAGCTCAATATCTCATCAACTTGTTTGGCAGTCTTATTGGGTGGGTAGAACTTGTTCAAAAATTGCTTGACTAATTCCTCCCAAGTAGTGATGGAGTTTATGGGGAGTGAATTGAGCCAAGTCTGAGCCTCTCCCATCACTGAAAATGGAAACAACAACAACCTTATTGCTCCCGGTGTCACATTTGGTTGCCTTTGCATGACACATATCGACAGGAAATTTTTCAGATGCTGTTGAGGATCTCCAATGTCAGACCCCGAGAACAATTCTTTGTTCTGCAACAAATATAGCATGTTTTTTGTGATTTGAAATGATTCCGCTTATATCTAAGGGACTGCAATTGCTGCCAGATTTTCGGTGGTGGGTTGTGCCCAATCATACAAGGTTGCTTCTGGCACAAGAGGCGCCACACCCTGATTGTTCGGGTCATTCTCATTATTTTTGTTGTTTGGGTTTTCTATTACGTCATCCATGTCTAGTTCGATTTGTCTGTTGAGTTCTGTTTTTGTTTGTCCTTATTGTTTGCATGATTTAATGCCTTGAAAACTTTCTCAGGACCTGATAATGCTTCAAACAATTCACCAGCTCTTGAGGAGTTTCTAGGCATGCACCTGTAACACTCAAGACTACAAACGTTAGAATTTCAATGTACTTAATTTAAAATGAAGAAAATTGACTAAACTAAGAATTCTAGAACTTCTTTTAGCTGCAATTAATCACACCGTTAATTTCCCGGCAACGGCGCCAGAATTTGATCACGCCCAACTATGCCTCTTAAGAGGTCTAGCGGTCGTTGCAAATATAATCCGGTTAACAAGTCCGAAGTCGAATCCACAAGGAATTAACCTACTAAGTACAACCACTAGACTCGCATGAATTCAAGTAATCAATCATCACAAATATTAAATAACGAATTGGATGTTTACTAACTAAAGACCAAGTAATGAAAATGCAGGAACTAATAACTAACAACGAACATGTTGTAGACAAGATTTGGAATGGTCTAAGGTTATGATTTTCCCTATTGTCGGAATCCTCTCTGCTACGTTTTCTATAAATTTACCTAAGTTTTCTCTATGGATCGTGAGTAATTTGAATGTCGTAATTCCCTTCCGAGTAACTACCACAATTTACTAGACATATTCTTCCGAACTACGCTAGCTGGCACTAAGGCACACTGCTCACTCGGATCGCACCAAAGCTTCGTTATTCCTAATCCCACCTTTAAACCCTCCGTATTGATCCCTCACATATGTTAGGAGTGATTTTGTTCAACAAATACGTAAATATATATTCTCTTCCAAGCAATACACACTAAATAGACACAATTGATTGAGAGCTCTTTAATCAACCACAATATAAACGTAGTTGAACAAATAGAGAAAAAGCTACAGCAAATCTATATTAACGTAAGAGGAAAATCATCCTCCAATAGGTTCTGATGATAGGATATAATTACGTATTTTAGTCGCTTATTACACTTTAATTTATTGCACTTTTATTGAGTTTGAGCTTTAATCGCTAGTGTTTTGCACTAATTGTGTGTTTTATGCCTTGTAGGATTGATTTCGAGCTATGTAGATGTTATGAAATGAACTCAAGTAATTTAGAGCTTTGAAGTCTGAGTAAAAGCCCAAGGAATTAAGCTGGAATCATGTTCGGGGATCAATGGATGATAGTTAAGAACGAAAAAACAACGAGTAGGCATATTGCGCACTGTCTAGTAAAATACACATAACTTTTCGCTCAGAAGCCCAGTTTGTCTCCACAAATATATGGTTGGAAAGCTAATTCAAAGTGATACAACTTTATGTTTTACATTTTCCCAAATACCAAATAGAACAGGGTGAAAAGTGCGAGGCAAGTGCGCAGCAGCGCACTGACCGTGCAAATGGGGCAGAATACTGGCTAAAGTGTGCGGTCAATGCGCGGCCGCGCACGTCCTATCCGGGAAAAATGTCCTTTTTCGCGTAGGAGAAGGTATAATTGTTTGAGCCAGACCCTACTTGGTATATATCAATGGAAATACGGTATTTTGAGGACTTTTGACACACTTTAGACCTAAGGAGGCAAGAACACACTAGGAGCAAGGCGGGAAATTCTTCCACGAGTTTTTCATTTCATTCTTCCTATTTATATTATTGGTTGTGAATTCTAGTATTTTAGTTATGCATACTATTATGATTAGCTAATTTTTTATCCAGAGTTTTGATGGAATCTCTTGGAGGATGAATTCTTGTTATGTTTTAATATAATTTAACCTTTGAATTTGTCTATTTGTTCAACTACATGCTTATTTCAGTTGATTGAATGGCCATCGATTGATTGTGCCTATTTATTATGTGCTTCTTGAGAAAGGATACATATTTAGGTGTTTTTTGAACAACGTCACTTCTAACATATATGAGAAATCAATACGGCGGGTTTAAAGGTAGGTTTAGAAATAACAAAGCCTTGACGTGGTCATAATAAGCGGTTAGACAAAGCCAACTAGCATAGTTCGAGAGAAATTTTCAGTAAATTGTTGTAGTTGCTCGAAAGATAATTACGACACCTAAAGTGCTCATGATCAGTAGAGAATACATAGGCGAATTGTAGGGAACATAGCAGGAAAGATTCCAATATTTGGGGAAATCATAACTCTAGACCTCCTAAATTTAATCTACAACCCTTAGAATCTTAAGTTTTTAATTTACTGCTTTGATTTCTTAGTTAATTAGTTAGATATAAGAATCTTAATATTTATAACTTAGAAATTTATTCGAGCTTGTCTTCTTAGCGATATTGAACAATTATGGCGAAACCTTAGTTCTCTGTGGGATTCGACTCCGACTCTTAGACCAGATTATATTTGCAGCGACCACTTATCCTTTTTAAGGACTAGAGTTGGGCGTGATCAGGTTCCATCCAAACCGTAGATTAAAAGTTTAGCTACTCATATTCATAGTAACAATTTCCCAAGTATTTTGCATAAATAAATTACAAAGAAAAGATGAAAGAATGTAGAACTCGATGATTATTTCCCCCAAAAGTTGTTCCACGTGCTATTCTTGCCTCCGATCGCAAAACTCCCTCAAAAGTGGTGTTTAATGACTATTTATATGTGTAGGAAAAGATCTAAATGAAATAGCCCAAGTCCAAATCCAACAAGGAGACGAAATAGGCTTTTAAAATCTGGAACATGCTCGCTACGGACCTCGCCTCGCGAGGTAAAACGCGAGCTTCACCTCGCCTCAGCCTGTGCGGCGCAAGATCTGCCGCACACTTCATCTCGCCATAAGCCTCGCGACGCAATGCCAAACGCGAGGTAAATCTCTCGCGTCTCCTGCCTTTTAGCATGCTAACTCTCTTGTCTCGCCTGCTGCTTCATTTTCATTCTGCTCAATTCTTTCTTTCTTCTTTCCTGTTGTTTTTGAGCATGATTTATACTTTAAATATTCACTTTGCTCCAATTTCATCTGCAATGTACCTACACATAAAATAGACTCAACTAAGCGCAAATACAGCATAGTATAGCATTAACGCACCTAAAATGGAAAGTAAGTAATGCACTAAAAATATGGAATTATAGACAAACATCAGGGTGTAAATCAAAAATATTTACCAAGATTAGCGGGAAAATCATAAAACATATGCTAAAAGGTCTAATCAAAACAAACAAAATAACATAAGATACAACAACAAACTCGGTGAAATCCTACAAGTGGGATCTGGGAAGTAACGTACATATGCAAACCTTACCTCTATCTTGTGAACATAGAGAGCTTATTTCTAGTAACTCTCGGCTCAAAGAAAAATGAAAAAAGAAGAAGCAACAACAAGCAATAACATCAATGATCCAATAAGAATATTGAAGCGAAAGAAACAATAAGTAGTAACAGAAATCTACGAATAAGAAAATACAAAACTAATACTAATACTACTGGTATGGACAAGGGAAATGCTCGACTACCTATCCTTCTTGTCACGCCCCAACCTGGGGAGGCGTGGCTCGCACTCAGTGCCGCACTGGCCCGAGCGAACCACTCTACAACTCATTTTTTTTTTCTTTGTAACTATCATGGGCCAACATAGCCACAACTCGTAATGTATAACTATAAGTGGGCAACACTGTATTATTGAACCATTTTCTTAAAACATGAATACATATGGGCCGTCAAGGCCTCTAACATAGTTTACAAAATGAACCTCTGTCTACAAAGCCTTTAAGATTATTTGACATCAAATGTGACAGGATATCGGCCTACCCATAAGTTTGTAGAAAAACTCGGATACAATGACCCATAGACTCGGCTGTACTCCGAATGAGGTGGAGTCTTACCGATCCTTCGCGGAAGCCAATCTCGTCTGCTATGAGGGCCCGTCAAACTGATTATCTATACGTGTAGTCTTGAATGCAGCGTCCCCAACAAAAGGACGTCAGTACGAATAATGTACTGCGTATGTAAGGCAGAACTGAAACATAACAATAAGTCAACATTAATTAAAAACATACAAGAATCAACCTGAATCTCTGATGTGCCACCGTATATGCATACTTATTTTACTTACATATATAATGCTTCTCTTTGAGACTATTTCTATTATCCATATCGTATGATGCATGACTGCCCAACTGATCAGTGGTAACTGCCCGACCGGCCGTAGCGCGGTGGTAAATATATAACTGCCCGACCGGCCGTAGCGCGGTGGTAAATGCATGACTGCCCGACCGGTCGTAGCTCGGTGGTAAATATGTAACTGCCCAACCAGCCGTAGCTCGGTGGTAAATGAATATGCATGACTGTCCGACCGGCTGTAGCTCAGTGGTAAATGAATATGCATGACTGCCCAACCGGTGGTAAATAATGATACATAACTGCCCAACCGGTGGTAACTGCCTGACCGGCCGTAACACGGTGGTAAAATGCACGAAGATGCATGTATCACTATATTAAAAACATTAACATCTATATCATATACCTCAATAGGGACTAGATAAATACTTAGACATGCGTGAATATCATTTTACGGAGATGAATAACATAGGCATCCTTAACTGCTAAGAGTAGAACCTTTTATGAAATAACATTACGTTTACGTATCGTTACTTGGATCATGCCAAAAGAAAGAAGAATTAGCCTTAACATACCTGAGTCGGTTCTCTTGACAATCCTCTAATATACTTTAGTTTCGACAAAACGCGGAACAAGTCAGTATGAAAAGCTCGAAGCAATTACGTTGTTATTCAAAGAAAATCTTAACTAAAACCTTTCCTTAAGAACTTAGCAACAACGTTGCTATTTGGAAAGTGAATTAACGTTGGTGCTTGAATTATAAAGTTTCTATGAAACGTTGGCGATGCACTGAACTGGGTTTGAGACACTCACGATATATCCTTTCAAGAGCTTCAACTTGCACATGAGTATAATGAACTTATTCAATATATCAATTGCCATCAGAGAGTGCAAAAATAAGTGGCAATCCTCCTCAACTTGTAACTAATACATGTAGTATCTGTCACAACCTGCATCTTCTAAGTTCTTTTACAAAGACCATCCTCCATGAAGTGTTTAAAATTACCAGAACTTTGTAATATTTATTGACCGAATTCACCTATCTTACTCTTGCCACCTTCCATATGACTTTTAAAAGTCATCTTAAATTAAGAAGGGGGGCTGCCACGTTGATGGTTATCCATCCCCAACATTGAACCAATATCTTAATTAATTAATCCCTAATTCTTTAATTAATTAATTAATTTTCCATTAACTAATATTCAACTAATTACTCACATAATTAAGAATTATCTCAACTTACTTAAAATATTATTTACTTTTAACACACTTTATATAACATACTATCATGTTCATATAGTACCATATAAAATCAATACACACACTATTATTTCATTAAAATATCCATGTAAAAAAAACATATATTTTCTCAACTTTTAATTTTTCTAATCTCATATAAAGAGTAAAAATTTTCGTACACTTAATTCTTAAAATGGTAAAAAGATATCCTTCTTTTCTTGTGAGAAAATAATTTATATCTTTATAATAAAGAAAATCTCATAAATTTTCTCATATTGTGAGTATAATTGAAAGTAGTAATATTAATAATTATATAAAATCATATTTTTCAAACTGGTTTACAAAAAAAATATTCCACTCAAAATACCATATCAAATGTATATAACGGTATCAAGGTTGTTAAAATTACGGGGTCTTATAGTCACATAATCCTCTATAATCTCATGAATGGTCTTAATCCCTTCAAGCTCATATGGATTACTACGACTTATCCTAATATTAAAGTACGGGTTGTAACACTTCTACCCTAATTCTCGACCTCCACACCATCCTATCAAGGGTCGTGTTTCAGTATCACCATTCCTAATACTTCTTTCTTACCTCTACCTCTCTTAAGACTCGTCAAGGCCGACCTCTCACACCTCCTCACAGGGGCATCTGTGCCTCTCCTCTTCACAAGTTCGAACCACTGTAGCCTCGCTTCCCGCATCTTGTCCTCCACAAGGGGTCACGTCCACCTTTCCCCGAATAACTTCATTCCTAATGTTATCTAACCTACTATTCCCACACATCCGTCTCAACATCAACATCTCAACAAAATAAATAAGATGTGAAAAAAATAGTACATACATTAGGATTGCACAATTCAAAATGCTCTAATGACAACTGATATTCGGTTTAAAGTATGTGTATTTATATGCACATTGCCTCGAATTTTGCTCATATTTTGTGGAATTTGGATGTGTGATGTAATAATTAATTCTAATTCGTGATATTTCTATGTGTAAGAGTCAGGTAGAGGTAATGTGGGACAAGAGTGCTCGATTTGAAGCAAAACGAGACAAAACCAAAAATCCGCCCAGTGTAGCACCCAGGCCAGCCCATCGCGCTGCTTTGGGCGCAGATTACAGTTTCGAACTTTTGTGGACAACAGGCCAGCACTAGGCCAGTGCGACGCGCTGCCCTGGATGCTAGGTGACAGGGCACTCTTCTATTTCGCTTGGGACAAAGTTTTGACATCCCTACACACCCCCCCCCCTCCCCAACTCGTATAAAAAGAAGTCTAAACCTATTGAAGGGGAGTACACCACTTTGAAAGAAAAATACATAAACAAAACACTCGGGAGCAAGGATTCTCAATTTTTCTTCATCTTTCCTAGTACTTTCAATTATTCAATACTTGTGAAATTGTTTAACTTTATCATGAGTGGCTAAAACCCATAAGTTCTGGGGTTGTGATTTAGCCATGAATATCATTGTTCGGAGTTGATTTTACCTTGATTATAGTTCACTAATATATGGTTGTTTCTTCAGTTCTATGATTAATTGATTAATTGCATGACCAACGGTTAGGTTCTATATACTATTTATGCTATGCTCGGGAAAGTTACGTCTAGATTATAGAAGACTCGAAATGTGCATGATCTTAACTCTGAGTGGGGGCGGATTTGTGGTTAGGATAGGAATATACCTAGTCATCATGCTTAATTGACTATCGTAATATTAATGCGTTCTTAATAGATTGACTCCTAGGAATATATGTGTTAATCTATTTTGAATCGGCGAGTAGTAATTCGAAAGAATGCTACGAGAGCAATTACTCGATTAGTTAGAAATCATGAGCGAATTGTATGAAAGGGAGAGCTAATTAGAACGCAATAGGATTGGTGAATCGATCACAACCCTCGAATGTTTATCTTTACTGAATTCTCAACAACCATTTTCTGCTTGCTTAATCAGTGAATTGTTACATTCATTGCTTAGTTATAATCACACCATTAAACTATGATTGATTCGACTGAATAACAATTTTAGTAAAATTAGTGTTATTAATCTTTATTGCTGAAAATAAAACAATAAATTTACTGAAAATACAGAAACATTGAGAAACCTCACTAGTGCGGGCTCTAGAGCGGGCTTAGCATGGCTGCGCTAGTGGAATTTACCAGGGACAGTGAGAAACCTGGCTAGCGCGACCACTAGCACGTGTTGAGCGCGGGCGCGCTAGTCTAAGCGTCCTCAGCTTCTCTTCTAGAAAAAATAATATAAGAATAAACCGAGCCCACTAAATACACAGTATGTCCTTAAGGAAATTATTCCCCTCAAGTACCCGAGGTTTTGGAATATATCCTCCCAGAATAGAACGATTTAACTCACCAGCGTATCGGTACCAAAAACTCAGGTGATTGGCAAATCACTTTATGGTCGTAAAACACACTGGAATATTTTTTTGCAGAAGAAGAAGAAGATCAGAAAATTTAGTAAGTAAAGATTCTGGGATTCAAGGAATATTTATAGCCAATTTCATACTGTTTCTGAAAAGGTTTTGCAACCTTTCAGAACAGCTATAGTTGTTGGAACAGGTGTGAAGATTGTGGGAAAATTAAAAACGAATCCGGGAAAGAAAACCGGACCAGATCTTTGTCTAAGAAGATTAATCAATCAATCGATCTTTGACCGAATCCGAATCTGAAGCCGAAGCCGAGCCGAGCGAGCGACGACGATGACGACGCGAGGCTTTCCATCTTCTCAACTCTTTAAAAGCTAGAAGAATAGATTCTCTATATATACACATAGATTTTCTTTCCTTCTTCCAATGAGGGACAAAGTGCACTAATTCAAAAAGTCACTTCCCTCCATTTCTTTTCCCACCATTTTCCATTCACTCTCTTTAAGCTACACCAAGCTTAAAATTAAGCTACACTAATCTTAAAGACCAACAATCCCTCACATGAATGGGAAATGGCTATAAAATAAAGGAATGCACGGACATGTGTGTGTTTTACATGCAAGAATTAATTGCATCTGGATAAGTAGGTTTCCCTTTGAACTTTCTGTAGTGAACTTATATCGGATATACTCGGTCAATCAGTAGATGTTATATATTTGAAACTTAGAGATTTGTTGTATACCTAGACAACATAAGTCACACAATCAATCCTTAACCATCTATGGTTCTCACGGTTGTGTTCGTTTCAGTCATGAACACCGCCTGGTTTCATGAGTGCTTAGAGAATGGGACTTTACTTTCATTCCCCTTGAAGCGGCTTACACTTCACACTCACATAGGTGATTCCTAAACGTGTAATCCTAAAGACACACTATCTGGTCATATCCTGCCAGACTTAGCAAATCATTAAAAAGCTTTAAGCTTTATTGACTCATCAAAAAGCCTTAATGCTTTACCTTGATTTCTGAACATTGTCTTCATTACGAGAATGGGTTGAGTTATTTGACAATGTTGAACCGTCATTCATGAATTTGTTTGATCTTTTTGAACTTAGCTCTTGGGATCTCCAGTCTGCTAGGTAGAGTTACCGCATTGATGACTTGTCCTAGGCCTTAACCCCATTCCCTTTGATGATCTTTCAACTGTCTCTCTAGATAGGCCTTTTGTAAGTGGATCCGACACTTTATCTCTTGACTTTACGTAGTCAATTGTGATAACACCATTATAGAGTAGTTGTCTAACGGTATTATGTCTCTGTTGTATATGACGAGATTTTCCGTTATACATGACGCTTCCTGCCCTCCATATTTCCGCTTGACTATCACAATGTATACAAATAGGTGCCAAAAGTTTAGGCCAAAATGGAATATCTTCCAAGAAATTCCGAAGCCATTCAGCTTCTTCATCGGCCTCATCTAAAGCTATGAATTCATATTCCATTGTAGAACGGGCGATGCACGTTTGTTTGGATGATTTCCAAGACACTGCTCCACCCCCAATTTTGAAAACATATCCACTCGTTGATTTAACTTCAGATGATCCGGTGATCCAATTTGCATCACTATATCCCTCGATCACAGAGGGATATTTGTTATAATGCAAAGCATAATTTTGGGAATGTTTCAGATACCCCAAAACTCGTTTCATTGCCATCCTGTAATGACCCGGCCGGTCGTTTTAAGAATTTGCGCCCAATCCCCTATTTACCGCTTCTCCCATGTCTTTTATGTTATTGGAACCTGTCGGTGCGTTGAGTGATGAAATCCGGAGTTATTTTGGACACATAGTCCAAAAATGTGGAATTTAGCTTTAGAAATCTAGCCGTAGCTAGAGATGTGTGAAGATGGATCCGGAATGGAATTCCGTCGACTCCGTTAGCTCTGTTGGGTGATTTTGGGGTTAGGAGCCTACTCAGAATGTATTTTCAAGGCCGTTTTTGGATTTAGACTTGAATTGGCGAAAGTTAGAAATTCGACGAATTCGGCCGATAGGTGAGATTTTGATATCGGACTCGGAATGGATTTTCGGAAGTGAAAGCAGGTCCGTAATGTCGTTTATGACCTGTGTGCAAAATTTGAGGTCATTCAGATGAGTTTAGGCGTGTTTCAGCGTCGGATGTGAATTCTAGAATTTTCCTAAGTTCTTAGGCTTGAATCTATGCATAATTGATGATTTTGATGTTATGAGATGTGTTTTTAAGGATCGACCAAGTTTTAATGAGGTATTAGGGTTGGTTGGTAGGTTTGGTTGAGGTCCCAGGGGCCTCGGGTGTGTTTCGAGTGCCCAAACGGGCATATTTGGCCTAAGTCCTTTGCTGGTTTTTCTGGTTTTACAACAACATGTAAGTGTTCTCTGCGATCACGTGAATCAATCCGCGATCGCGTAGTGTTAGATGGGGGTGGTCAGAAATTGTGCTTCACGATAGCAGAAGTCCAGCCGCGATCGCATTATTCTGGTCAGTTGGTCTCCACGATAGCACGCCCAGGATCGCGATCGCATAAGGTATCCTAAGGCTAGGTGAGGTGCAGTGTTTTGCTCTATGCGGTCACGTGGCCTCTGATGCGATCGCATTGCTGTAGGGTCAGAAGGTCCACGATCACAGACCTTTAATCGCGATCGCGATGAAGGATTTCCAGGCGCGTGTTTCATTACCCTCCGCGATCGCGACTCATTGTACGCGATCGCGTAAGGCAAATGCCTGGGCAGAATATTAAAACCCCAAATCCGAGGGTTTTCGAATTTGAGAGCTCGGGAAGGGCGATTTTTGAAGACTTCTACACCTGGGTAACTTGGGTAAGTGATTTCTATCCCTTATAGATCATATTCCATGATTCCAATCTTAAATTCAACCTTTAATTTCGAAAATTATGGGGAACATGGGATAAACTTCATAGACCAAATTATTGAGTTTTGGTTGGGTATTTGACCTCCGATTTGAGAGATTCTTATACGGTTAGACTCGTGAGTGAATGGGTGTCCGGAAAATATAAATTTTACCCTATTCCGAGACGTGGGCCCCAGGACTTTTTGGGCGAATTTTCTAATTCGTGTTCTAGCTTATAAATAATTGGCTTCTTGTTTCCTTGAAATGATATTTACACCGTGCAATCGATTTGAATAGATTTGGGCCACCCGGAGTCCGATACTCGTGGAAAGAGCTTGGTATTGAGTTGATTAGCGTAGTCCAGGTAAGTGACTTGCCTAATTCTGTGTTGGGGATCTTCCTTTAGGCATTTTTATACTGATTTTTTTATGTGGACGCCGTGTACACGAGGTGACGAGTGCGTACACGGGTCATTGTTTCTAAACTCCTATTTTTCTCTCGTGAAAACGCTCATTTTCGTTCATATGTTATTGTTTCCTATCTTAATTGAGTAGATAGACTAAGTGTAAGCATGCCTACCTGTTCTTACTTGAATTCCTTTTATTTGCTACTAGTCACATCATGGTTAGGTAGTTTTACGCTATCCTTACTTGTTGTTTTTCCTGGATTGTTTACTTAAGCCATAGTTGACATACTTCTGTTTGGCATATTTAAATTGGGACTACGGACCGAGATCCGGGAGCTTTTCCCCTGCATTGCATTCATATTTAAATTGGGACTACGGACCGAGATCCGGGAGTTTTCCCCCATGTAGTGAAATGCATATTTAAATTGGGACTACGGACAGAGATCCGGGAGCTTTCCCTATGTACTTCATAGCATATTTAAATTGGGACTACGGACCGAGATCCGGGAGCTTTCCCCGTGTACTGCATTGCACATTTATTGTTGAGATATATGTTGTGCTGAGCCGAGGGCTCTCTTTATGTTATTAAATCTTTCCGTTTCCATTAAACCTGTTTATCATTGCTTGTCTATCTTTCACTGTTTTAAAAATTGTATATTGACTTGTTTTACAACTCGGTAGGGCCTCCACCTGACCTCGTCACTACTTGACTGGGGTTAGGCTTGGCACTTATAGAGTACCGAATGTGGAGTACTCATGCCCTTTCCTGTGCATGTTTTTCCCATGTGCAGATCCAGGTACCAACACTCAATATCGTGGCTAGGAGTTGTCTACCGGCAGCCAGGAGACCACGAGGTAATTCTTCCGTGTCCGCAGAATCCCACGAGTCCCCTTCTACTCTAGCATATGCATAGAAAGACTTGTACATTTTTTCCCATTTTTTCCTTGTATAGAGCCATAATTGTTAAAGAGCTTGTGACTATGGTGACATTCTGGGTTTTGGGAAGTAAAAGTGTATATGCTGAGAAGCTACGTTATATCTATTTGATATCCTTTCTGTCTTTATTTTATTGATTCTGTTATTTCCCGCAAATTCTAGGCTTACCTAGTCATAGAGACTAGGTGCCGTCACGATACCCTTCGGAGGGTAAATTGGGAGGTGACAAGTTGGTATCAGAGTGTCTAGTTTCATAGGAGTCACAAGCTGATTTATTAGAGTCTCGCGGATCGATGCGGAGACGTCCGTATCTATCTTCGGGAGGCTATGTAACTGTTAAGAACAATCAAATTCTTTGGAATTCCTTATCGTTCTAGTTACTGTCATCAAATTCTTAAACCCTATTCTATTCTTGCTTGCAGATGGTTCGTACCCGTACCGGACGTACTGATGACCAGGCACCCGAGCCCCCAATAAGAGCCACCAGAGGCAGGGGGCGAGCACGCGGTGCAACCCGCGCACCGGCCAGAGCAGAGGCAGAGGAGCCCCCAGCAGCTACAGTTGGAGGGGAACAGGAGGTCCCTACTGTTACTCCAGACCTCCAGGAGACATTGGCCCAGTTCTTGAGTGCTTTCAGTACTCTGTCTCAGGTGGGTCTACTCCCAATAGCTCCAGCTACATCCCAAGCTGGAGGAGGGACACAGACTCCTGCGACCAGTACTCCTGAGCAGAGAGTTCATATTGGGCAGGTCCCAGAGTATATTCCTATGCCCCCAGCAGCTCCAGCTCAGCATGATACTAGGATAGTTGTTCCTGAGGCAGAGCAGCTCCGACTTGAGAGGTACAAGAAGTACCACCCACCTGAGTTCAGCGGACTAGCTTCGGATGACGCCCTGGGTTTTCTTGAGGGATGTCATCGCATTCTCCACACTATGGGTATTGTGGAGACGAGTGGGGTTTCTTTCACTGTTTTCCAGTTGAGGGGAGCAGCTTATCAGTGGTGGCGTGCTTTTGAGCTTAGTAGCCCAGACGAAGTAGCTTTATTTACTTGGGCTCAGTTTTCCGAGATGTTCTTACTTGAGTTTGTCCCTCAGAGCTTCAGGGATGCTTGGCGTGTGGAGTTTGAGCAGCTACGCCAGGGTGCCATGACTGTGTCAAAGTATGCAGTCCGTTTCAGCGATTTGGCTCGCCATGCACAAGCTTTGGTTGTCACTGTTAGAGAGAGGGTTCGGCGCTTTATTGAGGGACTCCACCCTAGTATTCGGACCAGCATGGCCAGAGAGCTGGAGACCGATATTACTTACCAGCAGGCTGTGAGTATTGCCTAGAGGATTGAGACTATGTTAGCCCGGGACAGGGAGGAGAGAGAGGCCAAGAGGCCTCGAGAGACTGGTCATTTTTCAGGAGCCCGTGCACCAGCAGCATGTTATGGTAGGGGTTTTGTGAGTCGCCCTGTTCATTCAGCTCTTCCAGCAGCCAGCGGTATTCCAGCTCCTCCTAGACCTCAAGAGCCTTATTATGCACCACCAGTATCTCAGGTGCCTCATGTTCAAGGTGCTATCACTGGTCATCTCAACAGGCCAGTTCAGAGTCAGCAGCGGCCGCCACGTCCTCTGAGGGGTTGATTTGAGTGTGGTGACCCTTATCATATTATCAAAGATTGACCCAGAGTGAGGAGGGGCACACCACCTCAGACTTATCAGGGTGCACCCCCTGAGATTTATCAGGCTCCACGCCTTCCACCAGGTCCTCCAGCTATTCTTCCAGCCCCAGCTGCTACCCCACCACCTCAGACAGCTCGAGGTGGAGGTCGGGGAGGTCGAGGTCGCCCTAGAGGGGGAGGCCAGGCCAGTTACTATGCTCTTACGGCCCGATCTGAGGCCATTGCTTCAGATTCAGTCATTACAGGTATTGTTCCCGTTTGTCATAGGGATGCATCGATGTTATTTGACCCAGACTCTACATATTCATATGTGTCTTCCTATTTTGCTTCACATCTGGGCATAGCCCGGGACTCTTTGAGTTCCCCTGTTTATGTTTCTACTCCGGTGGGAGATTACCTTGTTGTGGACCGCATATATCAGTCATGTTTGATTATAATCAGTGGTTTTGAGACTAGAGTTGATTTGCTACTACTCAGTATGGTAGATTTCGATGTTATATTGGGTATGGACTGGTTGTCTCCCTATTATGCTATTCTTGATTGTCACGCCAAGACCGTGGCGCTAGCTATGCCAGGATCTTCGAGGTTAGAGTGGAGAGGTTCCTTGGAGTATACTCCCTGCCGAGTCATTTCTTTCCTTAAGGCTCAACGGATGGTTAGGAAGGGGTGTGATGCATATTTTGCTTATGTGAGAGATGTTAGTACTGAGACCCCTACAGTGGAGTCAGTTCCAGTTGTCAGAGACTATTCTGATGTATTTCCCACTGATCTTCTGGGTATGCCACCCGATAGAGACATTGATTTCGTCATTGACTTATTGTCGGGCACCCAGCCCATTTTTATTCCTCCTTATCGCATGGCCCCTCCTTAGTTGAAGTATTTGAAGGAGCAGTTACAGGAGTTTCTTGAGAAGGGATTCATCAGGCTCATTGTATCACCTTGGGGCGCTCCAGTATTATTTATGAAGAAAAATGATGACTCGACGCGTATGTGTATTGACTACCGGCAGCTGAATAAGGTGACAGTGAAGAACAGGTACCCATTGCCTCGCATTGATGATCTATTTGACCATTTACAGGGTGCTAGAGTGTTCTCCAAGATTGATCTGCGTTCGGGTTATCATCAGTTGAAGATTCGGGAACCGGATATCCCGAAGACTTCCTTCAGGACCAGATATGTCCACTATGAGTTCCTCGTTATGTCGTTCGGGCTGACCAATGCCCTAGAAGCCTTCATGCACCTGATGCACAGCATATTTCGGCCTTATCTTGATACTTTCGTCATTGTGTTCATTGATGACATTCAGGTATATTCTAGGCCCCAGGAGGACCGTGAGCAGCACTTGAGGACCGTGCTTCAGACATTGAGGGAGAAGAAGTTGTATGCCAAGCTTTCTAAGTGTGAATTTTGGCTTGATTCTGTGGCATTCTTAGGCCGCGTGGTATCTTCAGATGGGATCAAAGTAGGTCCGAAGAAGATGGAGGCAGTTCAGAGTTGGCCCAGACCGTCCTCAGCTACTGAGATCCGCAGTTTCCTCGGTTTGGCTGGGTATTATCGCCATTTTGTGGAGGGATTTTCATCCATTTCAGCGCCTATGACCAGACTGACCTAGAAGGGTGCATCTTTTATATGGACTGAGGAGTGTGAGGAGAGTAGAAGCTCAAGACAGCCCTGACTACAGCTCCTGTGTTGGTTTTGCCTACCGGTTATGGATCCTATACAATTTATTGTGATGCTTCGAGGATTGTCTTGGGAGCGGTGTTGATGCAGGACGGTAGGGTGATTGCCTACGCGTCCAGTAAGTTGAAGGTCCATGAGAAAAACTACCTTGTTCATGATCTCGAGTTGGCAGCGATTGTTCACGCCCTGAAGATATGGCGTCATTATTTATATGGTGTTCCCTCTGAGATATTCACGGATCACCGGAGTTTACAGCACATATTCAGGCAGAAGGATCTAAATTTGCGTCAGCGTAGGTGGTTAGAGTTGCTAAAGGACTATGACATCACTATATTATACCACCGAGGAAAGGACAATGTGGTGGCCGACGCCTTGAGTCGCCGGGCGTAGAGTTTAGGGAGTTTGGCATACCTTCATGCAACTGAGAGGCCTCTAGCCTTAGATGTTCAGTCCTTAGCCAGTCAGTTCGTGTGATTGGATCTTTCTGAGCCTTGTCGGGTATTAGCTTGTGTGGTTGCTCGATCTTCCCTTTATGACCGTATCAGTGAGCGCCAGTATGATGATTCCCACCTTTTGGTTCTTCAGGATAGAGTCCGGCGGGGTGATGCCATAGATGTGACTATAGGAGAGGATGGGGTGATGAGGATGCAGGGCCGTATCTGTGTGCCCAACGTAGATGGGCTTCGGGAGTTGATTCTTGAAGAGGCCCATAGTTAGCGGTATTCCATCCATTCGGGTACCACGAAGATGTACTAGGATCTGAGATAGCACTATTGGTGGCGAAGGATGAAGACGGATATAGCGGAGTTTGTAGCCAAGTGTCTCAACAGTCAGCAGGTCAAATGTGAGCATCAGACACCAGGAGGGTTACTTCAGCAGATTGAGATTCTAGAGTGGAAGTGGGAGCGGATCACCATCGACTTTGTGGTTGGACTTCCTCAGACTTTGAGGAAGCATGATGTTATTTGGGTGATTGTGGATCGGCTGACCAAATTAACCCATTTCATTCCGGCACTGACTACATATTCATCGGAGAGGTTGGCTGAGATTTATATCAGAGAGATTGTTCGCCTCCACGGTATTCCAGTATCTATCATTTCAGACAGAGGTACACAGTTCACTTCACAGTTCTGGAGAGCCGTTCAGCAGGAGTTAGGCACCAGGGTAGAGTTCAGCACAATTTTCACCCTCAGACGGACGGGCAGTCCGAGCGCACGATTCAGATTCTCGAGGATATGCTCTGTGCTTGTATGATGGATTTTGGAGGGTCATGGGATCGATTCTTGCCTCTGGCAGAGTTTTCTTACAACAACAACTTCCAGTCCAGCATTCAGATGGAGCCATATGAGGCATTGTATGGTAGGAGGTCCAGGTCTCTCATGGGATGGTTTGAGCCGGGCGAGTCCCGATTGTTGGGTACAGACTTGGTTCAGGATGCCCTGGACAAGGTGAAGGTGATTCAGGAGAGACTTTACACAACTCAATCCAGGCAGAAGAGCTATGCAGATCGGAAGGTTCGGGACTTGGCATTTATGGCTGGTAATCGGGTTTTGCTTCGGGTATCTCCTATGAAGGGCATCATGAGGTTCAGGAAGAAAGGCAAGCTGAGTCCGAGATTTNCCCCAGCCTAGCAGGGGTTCATCCGGCGTTCCACGTCTCCATGCTCCGGAAGTATCACGGTGACCCGACTCATGTCTTGGATTTCAGCTCAATCCAATTGGACAAGGATCTATTATATGTTGAGGAGCCTGTGGCTATATTGGACAGGCAGGTCAGAAAGCTCATGCCAAAGGATATTGCGTCAGTAAAGGTTCAGTGGAGGTGTCAGCTAGTCGAGGAGGCGACTTGGGAGACCGATCAGGATATGCGGAGTCAATACCCTCATCTTTTCCCAGCTCCAGGTTTGTTTCTATGCTCGTTCGAGGACGAACGATTTTCTTAATAGGGGGAGGATCTAACGACCCGGTCGTTCGTTTTAAGAATTTGCGCCCAATCCCCTATTTACCGCTTCTCCCATGTCTTTTTATATTGTTAGAACCTGTCGGTGCGTTGAGTGATGAAATCCGGGGTGATTTTGGTCACATAATCCATAAATGTGGAATTTAGCTTTAGAAATCTGGTCGTAGCTAGATATGTGTGAAGACGGATCCAGAATGGAATTCCGTCGACTCCGTTAGATCCGTGGGATGATTTCGGGGTTAGGAGCATACTCGGAATGTGTTTTCGAGGTCGGTTGTGGATTTAGGCTTGAATTGGCAAAAGTTAGAAATTCGGCGAATTCGGCCGATAGGTGAGATTTTGATATCGGACTCGGAATGGATTTCCGCAAGCGACAACAGGTCCGTAATGTCGTTTACGACTTGTGTGCAAAATTTGAGGTCATTCGGATGAGTTTAGACGTGTTTCGGCGTCGGATGTGAATTCTAGAATTTTCCTAAGTTCTTAGGCTTGAATCTATGCATAATTGATGATTTTGATGTTTATGAGATGTGTTTTAAGGATCGACCAAGTTTGAATGAGGTATTAGGGTTGGTTGGTAGGTTTGGTTGAAGTCCCAGGGGCCTCGGGTGTGTTTCGGGTGCCCAAACGGGCATATTTGGCCTAAGTCCTTTGCTGGTTTTTCTGGTTTTACAACAACATGTAAGTGTTCTCTGCGATCACGTGAATAAGTCAGCGATCACGTAGTGTTAGATGGGGGTGGTCAGAAAATGTGCTTCGCGATCGCAGAAGTCCAGCCGCGATCGCATTGTTCTGGTCAGTTGGTCTCTGCGATAGCACGCCCAGGATCGCGATCGCGTAAGGTATCCTAAGGCTGGGGGAGGTGCAGTGTTTTGCTCTATGCGGTCGCGTGGCCTCAGACGCGATCGCATTGTTGTAGGGTTAGAAGGTCCGCGATCGCAGACCTTTAATCGCGATCGCAATGAAGGATTTCCAGGCGCGTGTTTCATCACCCTCCGCAATCGCGACTCATTGTACGCGACCGCGTAAGGCAAATGCCTGGGCAGAATATTAAAACCCCAATTCCGAGGGTTTATGCCATTTTCATATTTTCGAATTTGAGAGCTCGGGAAGGGAGATTTTTGAAGACTTTTGCACCTGGGTAACTTGGGTAAGTGATTTCTATCCCTTATAGATCATATTCCATGATTCCAATCTTAAATTCAACCTTTAATTTTGTAAATTACGGGGAAAATGGGATGAACTTCATAGACCGAATTATTGAGTTTTGGTTGGGTATTTGACCTCCGATTTGAGATATTCTTATACGGTTAAACTCGTGTGAATGGGTGTCCGGAAAATATAAATTTTACCCGATTCCGAGACGTGGGCTCGGGGGACTTTTTGGGCGAATTTTCTAAATTCGCGTTCTAGCTTATAAATAATTGGCTATCTTGTTCCCTTGAAATGATATTTACACCGTGCAATCGATTTGAATAGATTTGGGACACCCGGAGTCCGATACTCATGGAAAGAGCTTGGTATTGAGTTGATTAGCGTAGTCCAGGGAAGTGGCTTGCCTAATTCTGTGTTGGGGATCTTCGCTTAGGCATTTTTATACTGATTTTGTTATGTGGACGCCGTGTACGCGAGGTGACGAGTGCGTACACGGGTCATTGTTGTTAAACTCCTATTTTTCTCCCATGAAAACGCTTTTCATTCATATATTACTGTTTCCTATCTTAATTGAGTAGATAGATAAGTGTAAGCATGCCTACCTGTTCTGAGTTGAATTCCTCTTATTTTCTACTAGTCACATCATGCTTAGGTAGTTTTACGCTATCCGTACCTGTTAGTTTTCCTGGATTGGTTACTTAAGCCATAATTGACATACTTCTGTTTGGCATATTTAAATTGGGACTACGGACCGAGATCCGGGAGCTTTCCCCCTGCATTGCATTCATATTTAAATTCATATTTAAACTGGGACTAAGGACCGAGATCAGGGAGCTTTCCCCCCTTAACTGAGATGCATATTTAAATTGGGACTACGGATAGAGATCCGGGAGCTTTCCCCCTGTACTGCATAGCATATTTAAATTGGGACTACGGACTGAGATCCGGGAGCTTTCCCTGTGTACTGCATTGCACATTTATTTTTGAGATATATGTTGTGCTGAGCCGAGGGCTCTCTTTATGTTATTAAATTTTTCCGTTTCCGTTAAACCTGTTTATCATTGCTTGTCTATCTTTCACTGTTTTAAAAATTGTATATTGACTTGTTTTACAACTTGGTAGGGCCTTCACCTGACCTCGTCACTACTTGACTGGGGTTAGGCTTGGAACTTACGGAGTACCAAATGTGGACTACTCACACCCTTTCCTACGCATGTTTTTCCCATGTGCAGATCCAGGTACCAGCACTCAGTATCGTGTCTAGAAGTTGTCTACCAGCAGCCAGGAGACCGTGAGGTAATTCTTCTGCGTCCGTAGAATCCCACGAGTCCCCTTCTACTCTAGCATAGGCATAGAAAGACTTGTACATTTTTCCCATTGTTTCCTTGTATAGAGCCATAATTGTTAAAGAGTTTGTGACTATGGTGACATTCCGGGTTTTGGGAAGTAAAACTATAAATGCTGAGCAACTACGTTATATCTATTTGATATCCTTTCTGTCTTTATTTTATTGATTCTGTTATTTCCCGCAAATTCTAGGCTTACCTAGTCATAGAGACTAGGTGTCATCACGATACCCTTCAGAGGGTAAATTGGGTCGTGACACATCCAATGTATTTGATTGGGATTACTTGTAAATCGACTCAGTTTGCTAATAGCACATGCTATATCTGGTCGCGTACAATTCATTATATACATCAAACTTCCCAATACTCTTGCATAGTCCAGTTGTGAGTCACTCTCACCTTCATTCTTTTGAAGTGCATAAATCACATCAATTGGAGTCTTGGCAATTTTGAAATACAAATACTTGAACTTGTCAAGTACCTTTTCAATGTAGTGAGACTGTGATAATGCTAGACCTTATGGAGTCTTGTGAATTTTGATTCCTAAGATCACATCAGCAACTCCCAAGTCTTTCATATCGAATTTGATAGCCAACATGCGTTTTGTAGCATTTATATCTGACATGATTTTGCTCATTTTCAACATGTCATCAACATATAAACAAACAATGACTTCATGACTCGGAGTGTTTTTAATGTAAACACATTTGTCGCACTCGTTGATTTTAAACCCACTTGCCAACATTGTTTGATCAAATTTGGCATGCCATTATTTAGGTGCTTGTTTAAGTCCATAAAGCGACTTAACAAGTTTGCACACTTTCTTTTCTTTACCAGGAACCACAAAACTCTCAGGTTGTTCCATGTAAATCTCTTCCTCCAATTCTCCATTAAAAAAAGTTGTTTTAACATCCATTTGATGGATTTCAAGATAATACACGGCCGCTAATGCCACTAGCATCCTAATAGATGTTATCCTCGTTACTGGCGAGTAAGTGTCAAAGTAATCAAGGCCTTCTCTTTGTCCATAATCTTTGACAACAAGTCTTACCTTATATTTTTCAATAGTGCCATCAGCTTTCATTTTCCGTTTAAAGATCCATTTCGAACCTAAAGGCTTATTTCCAGGAGGAAGATCAACCAATTCTCATGTATGGTTATCTAAAATTGATTGAATCTCACTATTTACTGCCTCTTTCCAAAACGCCGAATCAGAAGACGACATAGCTGCTTTCNCGGATTTATGGACCAAAAACCAACATGCTTTACTATTTGTAGCATATCCAATGAAAACGCAATCTACTATTTTTGGTCCGATTTTAACCTTTTTAGGTAAAGGAACTTGTACCTTTGCTAGAAACCCCCACACTTTAAAATATTTCAAGTTAGGTTTTTTTCCTTTCCATTTTTCATATGAAATTGATTGCATTTTGTTGTGGGGTACTCCGTTGAGTATTCGGTTAGCTGTAAGGATAGCTTCCCCCCACAAACTCTGCGGTAATTCGGAACTTATTAGTAAAGAATTCATTATTTCCTTTAATGTCCGATCTTTTCTTTCCGCAATTCCGTTGGATTGAGGTGTGTAAGGTGCAGTAGTTTGATGGATAATTTCATATTCCGAACATATTTCTGCAAACGGAGATTCATATTCTCCACCTCTATCACTTCTAATCATTTTGANTTGAAGCTCCTGAACTTGGGTTCCCACAGTTTTGCTGTCTATCATTTTATAGTCTAGAAACTTGGCAACCACAAATTTCTTCAAGCATGCATCTTCCGTCCATAATTATTTCGAAGTATTCATCGCACTGTACACATTGTACAAGTCATCCTCTAAAGCGCTTAGGATATAGCCTTTTTGCAAAGAAAATTTGCCTGCTTCCATGCTTCAACAATCATGAACTTCTCGTTGTCCGGCATGTCCGCAGCAGGCACTGGAGGTTCTTCACTAGTGAATTTCTGCATACCAAGTGTGGTAAGCCAGAAGAACACCCTTTGCTGCCATCCTTTGAAGTTGGCTCTAGAAAATTTCCCCAGTTTTTCTGCCGGTGGAATAGCAGTCCGGCTTGACGAGGCTATCGTCGTTGCCGCAACAGTCGCAGAAGAATTTCCATTATCAATTGCCATTTCTCACTGTCAACAACAGAAGAGTTCAATCAATGGCAAAACCATAACAGTAAACAATACTGTAATCAACAATAAACAATATGTATAATAAATAAAAACCGAAGTTTTTATATATTGTTTCACAGAAAACGATGAAGTTTTTATGTTCTTCAAATCGTTTTCTGAATTTCAAAACTCTGATGAAGTTTTTATATCTTCAAATCAGAATACTAAAATTCAGAAGGAGTAGAAAACACACAGGTTTTAATCTCCACAAACAGAATACAGAAAAAAAAGGTAATTTCCTTAAGATTGTTATTAATCTGTATTGCTGAAAATAAAACAATAAATTTACTGAAAATACAGAAACAGTGAGAAACCTCACTAGCGCGGGCTTAGTGCGGCCGCGCTAGTGGAATTTACCAGGGACAGTGAGAAAGCTGACTAGCGCAACCACTAGCGCGTGCTGAGCGCGGGCGCGCTAGTCCAGGCGTCCTCAGCTTCTCTTCTGGAAAAAATAATATAAGAATAAATCGAGCCCACTGAATACACAGTGTGTCCTTAAGGAAATTATTCCCCTCAAGTACCCGAGGTTTTGGAATATTTCCTCCCAGGATAGAACGATTTAACTCACCAGCGTATCGGTACCAAAAACTCTGGTGATCGGCGAACCACTTGATGGTCGTAAAACACATTGGAATATTTTTTTGCAGAAGAAGAAGAAGTAAAGATTCTGGGATTCAAGGCATATTTATAGCCAATTTCGTACTGTTTCTGAAAAAGTTTTGCAACCTTTCAGAATTCTGAAAAAGTTTTGCAATCTTTCAGAACAGCTATAGTTGTTGGAACAGGTGTGAAGATTGAGGCTTTAAAAACGGATTTAAAATAATCCGGGAAAGAAAAACGGACCGGACCTTTGTCTAAAAAGATTAATCAATTAATCGTCGACCAAATCCAAATCCGAAGCCGAAGCCGAGCGACGACGACATCAGCGCGATGCTTGTCTTCTTCTCAACTCTTTAAGAGCTAGAAGAAGAGCTTCACTATATATATATACATAGATTTTCTTTCCTTCATCCAACGAGGTACAAAGTGCACTAATTCAAAATTTCACTTCCTTCTATTTCTTTTCCCACCATTTTCCATTCACTCTTTTTAAGTTACACCAAGTTTAAAAATTAATTTACGTAATTAATACAAGTCTCAGTGGATTCGACGCGCTATTTATCATTATGTTACTTGGTATACGTGCAATTGGGAGCAACAACAACATCTCCTATTTGCTTGTTTACTTGCATGATGTGACTTTCTGATTTGATGTTCGCTTGTCATGTAATCAAATTGTGGAAGTCGGCAGTAACTACTTAGAGCTGTTTCTTTGAAAAGACCAAGATAACTTGGAATGCATATTACAGTAACTAATCACTATTCTGCAGAATTTTTTTCCAAGAATAATAGTTTTGCTTTCAAACATTGGTGTACATTAAAGTGGAAATTTGTACTGAAATCTTTAACAAAAAGGAAAATATTAGTTTGTAACCCTTTTACGTCTCCTGTAGTATAAGACACAGCAATTTTGATTCAAGAGACAAGCAGGTTCATTACGTATTTTATTTTATATTCCAGTACGAAAATTTCCTACTTAAAAAAATTTAGTAACACTTGTTTCCGTTAAAATAGCACGGGTTAGCCAGTTTTTGGACTGGCAATTAAAAAATAGCTAGCGTTTGAAGTCAATAAAAAATAGCCACTATTTTGCTGCGACACGGAAAGTTCCAGCTTAATATACTGAAGATTGGAGCACATGTGAATGAACTTCCAACTCCAACTCCAGCACATTATGAAATTTCAGCATGTTATGCTAGAAGTTCACATGTAAAAAAATCGAACTCCAGCATATTATGCTGGAATATTTTTCAAATTTTGAACAGTGTTTTTGTTCAGATTTACCTTTACATGAAAATTGGTACAAAATTATCATTTTTATAATGAGCTACATGATACACTATCAGATGGCCGAGAAGACGAAGCAACATTGTTATAAAATAATAAATGGTGAGCTCTTTTATAAAACACAAAAGTTTGGGACAATTTTTAAAAAATATAATAGTGATATTTTAGCCCAAAACCAAAAAATGTATAGTGAACTGGTTTTAAAATTTGGGATTTTGTCAAAATGTAGGCAAAATCTATGGCCAAATATTTATTTGCCAAATAAAACCCAAATTTATTTAGGTAAAATCTATGATCAAACGAATCCTTAATTTCAGAATATTAGTGTCCTGAAAATTAAACTGGAGAATTGAAATCCAGGATGGATTAGCTAATTCCTAAGGAGTATCCCTTTTGGAGTGGCTGCCTCGTGTCATTTCTACGAAAGCAAAGGGTGAAACTCCCAGCTCAACATATAACGTTTGGGCCATATATGATAATTTTTGGGCCAAACACTTAAGGTTGCTGAGTGAGAGATGTGTATTATTGCTGAAAGGGCTGTTGGAGTGTGATACTAGTGAGTAGTGATGTCTCTTTGTTTGTTTCAATAGCATCTGCTTTATCCAAATTTAATTCCATTTCTTGGTGAAGTAGAATAACAAATAATCAAAAAGCGTAATTAACTCTCTTTATCGTTCATTTTAATTCTTGTTCTATTCTCTCAATTAAAACTTGGAAAATGGTAAAGGAGCAACAATAAGTTGTGCCTGCAAGGTTGGCTGGGTGAGTGATTTCCCACGTGAGAGACCCGGAATTGATTCCCCCACCAGCAACCACGTCGGTCAGAACTTGTCACACTGGACTTGTCTAATGTGATTTTACATCTCGTGTGCGGTTTGTTATTGCACAATAAATAGGTTACTCAATGCACATTCGAATGGTAACGATTGCAGGTTTCCTATGGAAATTTTCTAGAAAAAAAAAAGCAATAATAGGTTAGATTATTGAATAGTTAGAGGGGGAGATTTGCTAGGTACTTTCTCTGACTCAGAAAGGAAAACAAAAACAAGGACATGATCAATTCAAGTAGAATAACAAATGAACAATATGCTGACGATTAAGATCTTTTATCTACATATTTTCTTAATCCCTAAAACAATCTTGAATATTAGCTAGAGTTCACCATAAAACCACCAAAAAAAAAAAATGGAGCAAACTGTTTAGACATTAACCACATGGATTCACAACAAAGCATAATTTTTAAAAACAGAGTAGATATTTCCTCCAAATGCTAAAAGAAGGTTTTACAGACAAGAGAAACTCTCACACACACACACAGTCGTCACATACATAAGACATAAAATGCAGTTACAAAGGGGAGAAAGGAAGATTATAGTATCAACCTACACCTCTCCTCAGTTTATTCCCAACAGACACTAAAGCAAAAGCTGAATAAAACACAACATAAATACACCAGACTCTTGACAAAGTCTAGTTTCCCCACCACTGATGAGCAAACACACCACTTCCCCTTAGAGTTTTGAAAAGGCTAATGCAGTCTCCACAAAGAGAATTTTTGCAATCCGCAGCTGAGCAGCGAAGGAATAGTTCATCGACATGGCATATTGATCCAGTTTTGAATAGTTCTGTCAAAATATTCAGCTCTGCTTCTCTAGCATTCATCATAAGGACCACATAATCTCCATCGTTAACTGTTTCACTGAACCACGGAACAAAGTCAAATCCTTCATGATCTAGCGGTGCACTTAAATATTCATCGGAGTCAAGGAACGGGGAAGTATCCTCTCCACCAAGTCCCGGATGGTACACAAAGTTAATACCAGGATTCTTTACATACAAAGGGAGGGCAGAGGTGTTATGATCAATGACGAAAACATTGAAAAAGTGGCGAGGGATTGGATAATGAGGCTTGAACATTCTTGCAATACTTGTTTCTACAAATTCTCCGGCACCAATGTTGATATACACCAGTTTGTTCCTTGACGAGATATTCATGTACTTAGGTAAGTACGAAATTTCTGTCTCAAACTGTTCGGGCTTCTTTTCCACGAGTGGCTCAAGGTATTTCAAGAACGGCTTGTTGTTCGTGGTGGAAGGACAATTAGCAGGGAGTACAGAATGCTCGAGAGATTCAACGATCTCAGATCTTTTCTTGAACATCGCTAGAGTAAAGGCCCCAACACCACATACGTGCACAACATCGGAACTCTTCAAGAATGAGGAAACTGGTGTAGCAGACCTAATCAAGTTGCCTTTTATCAAATTGCCCGAGTAGAAACTGTTAGAACTCACGAGCATAGCACCGGTGCCACCTGGACGTAAGACACGCTCAATCTCAAACACCAAAAGAGCTGGAACAGAGACCCTATCAAGATCTCTTGAGAATACAAAGTCGAAGGAATTATCCTCATAATCGAGCTCGTACACAAATCTTCTCCACAAAAGAGAGAAATATGGGTGCCTATCAACACCAATAGCATTCGAGAGTCCCAGCTCTCGCAGCGCCAAAGCTGCAGCCGACGATTTCTTCCCAACACACAATGCTTTGGCATTCAAATCCAAGAAATTCTTTTCCATTAGCTCCTTAAACACATTCTTGCTCAAATTTTCATCTTCACATTTCATCAACGCCGCCCCAAAAAGCGGAAAGGCCAATCCAGAAACGGGTTTAAAGAAACCGGTCACAGTCATATTCGGGTTGGATCCAAAGTTCAAGGGGCATACACCAAAATTCAACACCATAGGCTCAGAGTTCCGAATCAAATGCCCCATTTGAACGAACGAGATAACGATCATAACAGTGACAAACAAGAACCCTTTCACAATCAAGCGCTTCACTAATGACCCGTGAAGAATTTGCCATTTCAACACCTTCATATCCATTTTTCTGTTCAAATTCTCACTTTAAAACTCAAAACCTTTAAGGTCTTCCCAAGTTTTCAAGATCAATAACAGAAACTGAACTTTTCACAGTAGCTAAAAAGCTCTAATATTTTTTTCAATCAGATTGATTAAAAAGAGAAGGTTTAAGCCAAACAAACAAGAAAATCAAACAGATTAGCGAGTACAAAACCTGGAGGAAGTGTGATTTCCACCCACCAGTAATACTATTGACATTTGGCACCCAAGCAATACCCTTTTGGGAACCATTTGAGCCATTGGTTCAAACCAACTTTGACCCATTTCTGAACCCCAATTCATCAACCAAAATTGAGTTCAGCCCAGTTCACATTTTGGTATAAAGATTGAATTTTTAGGTGCTAAATTTGTCCAAGAACTGAAACAAAGATTAAGGCTATTAAAAAAAAAAGGGAAGTTTTTTGGATCTGGGAGTCTGATAAGAGTTGAGTGGAAAGTGTGAATGGGAAAGGAAGAAACTGTGTTATTAAGGAAGAAGCTTAAGCTCAGTTGTACGAGGGTTTAGTACTTTGTCGGTTACCCACTACGTGTCGAATGAAGAACGAATGACAGCTCGTGGGTGGGTCCCAGTTAAGTTAGTACGTATTGAATTAGTTGACTCAGTTAGATTTTATTGTAAGTGATTTTTAAGTCAAAAGTCATAAGTTAAGAATTTTAGCTTTTGATTTTTGATTTATTTTTGTTATTTTAACTTAAAAATAAGTAAGTAAAAACATTTTTTTATATTATTTAAATACTATGGCTTAAGAATTCTAGGTTTGATTGAGTCGAGAACTCGAGTAATGATTTTTATTTCATTTAAAAAATAAAATAAAAAAAACATATAGGATAAGAGCAAAAATTACAAGGTGGGAAATCTATCACTCAAGTATATAGGTTAAAACCTGAGAGAGCCAATCAAACTAAACTTTCCAAGATATGAGTTTGGCCTTTGGTCATCTACGTTTGTTTTCTAAAAGATGGGCGGCAAAATATTAAAAGTTTTGATTGAAAAAATAATTTTTATTAAGTACTAGACGAGCAAAGGTCTGTATACGGGTCTAATATTATAATTTTATTAAAATTATTATTTGTTAGTTTTTAGTTAATTTTTTGATAAATAAATAATTATTATTATATCCCGTTAGTCATGGATAGTGAATGATATTGGGGATCACAGTTTATAATTAATTTGTTTTAATAATTTACATAAAATTAAACTATAAATTAGAGCTTATAATACTCCTTTTAACCTCAACGATGTCAAACACAAACATCAAATTGCAAATTTGATACCAATGGTATGAGGCAAAATACATAAGTTACCCCCTGAATTATAAATCAAATCCCTGTTACACACTTTCTGAGCACAAAAATTATCTTACACACTCAACATTTTCAGTGTGTATCTAATACACACCTATTTTTTTATCAGTTTAAAAAAATTATGTGGAATGTCACGCACCAATAAGATCATGACATGTGTCATTAATATTTTTAAAGAAAATATTTAAAATTACTCTTATATCCCCAATCCTCTAACATATCCATCTTCTTTTGTCTTTCGCCACAGTTGACACCGCCGGAAAAAAGTCATTGCCATTGCTTCTTAACCTTCACGCATATTCAATTTTTATAACAAACTCAAGGCCAAGAATGAAAGAGATGAAACTAAAATTGCAATTCCTTTATTCCCCATTTTCCTCCTCCATTTTCAGATCTCATGCCACAATTAAACAAAGCAAATCAAAGTCAGTTTTTCATTTTCATGAATTAAGCAAATCTCGTTTTCATGAATTAAATAATTTTTGTGTGAATAAAATCTCAAATCTTCTCTTATATGACATAAACTGAGTAGGTAATTTTTATCATTTCAGTCAATTCTTATGAAATACAAAAGATTATTTATGTAAAGATTAGATGTTTAGGTGATTTTTTTAATGATAGAAAATAAAGTACGAGAAGTTTGGAAGGCAATTTTCAGAAAAATTTAGAGTACCTTCATTAAATTCTTCATCATGAGTTTTGGTGGATTTTGTAAATGGCAAAGAAAGAACGAAACAGGAAAGGAGTTTGGGGAAGACCGGAGAGGAGGGGGAGTGTTCCTGGTAGTTTGGGGAAGACCGGGATAAAGGGGATGCTTAGAAGATTTTTTAATTTGATAAAATTAAAAATAAGAAAAATATTACTATTATTTTGACACGCAGCACTAAAATTATGGATTTCGAAAAATATTTACAGGTTTTATGCGCTCAATTTTTCTTGTTAAGCATGTGTGATCCACGTAGCAAAATAGATGTGTATTAGACACATTTTGGAAAGGTTGAGCGTGTCAGATAATTTCCGTGGTCAGAAAGTGTGTAACAAGAATTTGGCCCATAGTTCAGAGGGTCACATATGTATTTTTTTCATGGTATTATTTCCCCACTATATTCGAATATTTTACAAGATAATACATTAAAAAGATACAAATGTCATCTATATTAATAAATTTCTAGAATAAAAAGCATATCAATCTGTCTATAAATTAATCTGGAATACATCCAAATTGGTCTCGCAAGTATTTCAACAGTAGGAACAATCATCTACTTGATGAAAGTTTAAACGAACAACATCATTATTTACAATACGATAAAAGATGAAAAAAATTATGATTTGATATCTTGTATACATCAAAATTAAGAGAAATTCTTGATTTTTACATTCTTAACGAGGCAATTTACTACTTCAAACAAAGAGAATAATAGACACTAAAGCAGATATGAACATGATATAAATGGTAATAATTTAATATAGTAGTTCAAATTATATTTATTATAACTCGTATAAATTGATGTTAACTGGTGATAAAATAATAAACATTTGATAGAATTCTATATAAAATATATAGATTTTTATGTTTCCTCAATTTAAGGAGATGAGAGAAATATTATTATTTTTTATGAAATTATCATGTGTTAATTTTCATAATGAAACAATATAAAAATTATAACAAATAATGTTTGAGACAATCTATTGATAGTTAAAAACTTATCATGGAAGAATAGAGTTCAAACCATATAGATTAAATTATCACATCAACTGAGTATATAAGATATAGCCTCGTAGTACGGTAGGAACAAATCTCATTACTTAAATTAACTTTTGAAGTTTAACAAGCTATATTTTTTAAGATTACTTTCGAATATGAAAATATTTAATTTGAAATCGCCTTTAAATAGTATGGATAGATGAAGACCATTTAACTTTTATGTTCAAATTGCTTTAAGACAATATGAGCAAAGATGAAAATCTTGTAAATATTTAAAAATTAATTTTATTTTATGTATGGAAACTTTTATTTGAATAAAATAAAAATAATAATTCTTCAAAATGAGAAAAATGTTGAAAAGGAGCATTTGCACTGTACAAACAATCTAATCAACACATGCATAATGCATTTAAAAGAGAGTTGTGGCTAGAGGAATATGGAGTCCACGTGTGTATCAAGATGTCATAATTTTATATTTAAGAAATGCAAACATGAAATTTTTATGAAATGACATATATGTCATTGGTCAACCATCTTTCCTTTAATATATACTACTATAATAACTAATAACAAGGCTTTAAATAGCTAATTAGGAACAAAAAATTTCACATAATTTAAAATTCAAAAAATCTAAAATATCTTAACTGATTTAAACAATCTAATAGAAATTTAAAATTGAAATTCATCATAAAATTAAGCAACTTATTATGCTTAAAAAGTTACTGCAGTAATTAAAAGCAACAAAATTTCAACACTTCTCCTTTGCTTCAATTTCCGTAATTTAAAAAGTTGTTCCTCCTCAATTCTTACTTCTGTTGTTAGTCTTGAGGATTGTTTTGAGCATCATTGAAATTGCACACTTTTGTAGTACGTCTTTTTCATCTTATTGTTTTATGCATAAAAATACCCCTAGTGACCTTGTCTTATCTTAAATCTCTTTTGAAAGTATTTGATTCGGGACAATGATAAGATTTTCAAGGATTACTCATAAGGAATGTTCTTCCATTACAATATTAAATAAATCATAGGTTTAAGATATGATTTTATTTTTACTGAGCAAATCTGAAAGTTTTCGCCAATGAAAGTTTGTGGGGCATTCAAAGAGAGACTGTTGCTTGCCATGTTTGAAAATGGGTTAAGAAATGGGAAACTACCAGCTATGTCCATTTATAAGTAGCTCATTACTAAAATTGACCAATTCATAAAATATTGCTAAAATTAGTCAAATATTACTAATATTAGCCAATTAGCTATTTATAACAAAAAAAATGTCAAATTGTTTCTTTGTTTTTAGTGGGTGTTATTAGAATATATTGGGTACAACTTAAGGAGCTTGAATCTCAGTTTTGGGATGATTTGGTGAAGTTTTGAGGTGTTTTGAATTGAAAATTCGAAGTACAAAACTGAATATGAAAAAAAAAATGATGTGTATCACACTGTGTATCATTTGTGTATCACACATGTATCATATTTGCATCAATTGTGTATCACATGTATATCCATGTATACCTATGTGTGAGATACATGCGTGATACATATTTGATACATGTGTCGCAGAAGAATTTTTTGAACTCGATTTAATTACGAATTTTGATACAAAACCAGTCCAAATCACCTTCAGTCTTCCTCAAATTTTGTATATTGATTTATCTATATATTTTCAATGAATATCAACTATAACCATTGAAAAAGTTCCTTTTTTGCTTAGACTTTTGGAATATTATATTTTTGTTTTTGTATTTCATAAACTTATTTGGTACCTCATCCATGATATTTCCTTTCCGTCTTGCATCTAATGTTGCTAATCACGCTTAAAAATATGGAAGGTGATTTTTGCATGTGATTCTTTGAGAGAAAGAACCCTATTTATTTGGTTTGTCAATTTTTGTTTGCTAGTTTTGGTAAGTCTATGACTAATGGCTAGAGGTTGATAAGTTGAGATTTATTTGGGATATTTGTGTAAGTTCCCCTTAAAAAATTGATATTGGTTAAAATTGATTTGAAAATTGTTCGTAAGACAAATGAAGCTCTTGATACCACTGTTAATTTTTTTAAACAGAGCAGCAAAATATTAAAATATTGATTAAAAATATCTCTCAATAATTTTATTAAGCATAATAAGACTTTAAATAGCCATTTAGGAACAAAAAATCTACATAATATAAAATTAAAAAAATCTAAAATATCTCAACTAACTTAAACAATTAATAAAAATTTGAAACTAAAATTCATCCTAAAACTAAGCAACTTATTATGCTAAAAAAAATTATTGCAGTAATTGAAAGCAACAAATTTCAACAATCTAAAGGACGACAACAACAACAATAATAATATATTCAATATATTCTACGGTGTGTGATTTAGGAATGTAATGTGTATGCATATTTTACTCCTACCTTGCAGAAGTAAAAAAGTTATTTGCAATAGACTCTCGGCTCACGAGAAGCAATTCACATCAGGTTTAAAACCTTTGGCCATCTAGGTAAAAAAAAAATACTTCTATCATTGTATTTTTATCTATTAGACCAATTAATTTACTTATGTAAGGTTATGAAATAGCCTTATAACAATTGATAATATCCTGTGTTCGTCTATTATCTATACTTTATCGAATAAACATGTTTAACTATCAAGTATGGTGGTTAAATTCTTTTTTGAAGTATTTTCGTGATAAAAGAATAATAAGAGAACAATGAAAAGTAGTACTCGTAATATATAACTTTTGTACATTCAAGTCACCGTTTGGTTGGAAAATAAATTATCCTAGAATTAATTATTTTGGGATTAGATAATTCAGGATTGTTATCTCATTCTCCCATAGAAATAAAACTAATCCCAATTTTGAGATAATTAATTTAAGAATTAATTAATTATATCGTAATTTTATCTCAACCAAACATGAGATGACTCAACTCAAATTCAATCCAAAGAATAATTATTTTTTATTTCTCGTACCAAACAAGCCCGCAAAGTGTCAAATAAATTTACGTCATCATTCACTTCAAAAGTAATTAGACATTTGAGTGTCGTTGTTAGTGAAATTAGTTGTACATTATTTTTGGACAATCAGGAAAATATATGAAGCAATAATTGAACGGAGCATGTCAACGAAAAAAATAAAATTGAAGGGAGCATGTGACAATGAAAGAATTTAGGACCGTTAATTTATATACATGGTAGGTCACAATATGTCTACCACGTGGTGCATTTATTCTGAGTGTACTACTCAAGCATCACACTATATTATTTTTTAGTTCTAGAAATTTGTGAAACTATATATATGTGAAGTAAAAGTTTTTCGAAATTTAAAAATTTGTCAGTATTCGATGTTTATAATAAATTAATGAATAAAATATATTTATCTTTGAAACGTAAATCTATCGCTTAATTATAATTAGTTGATGTGTATATTTACTTTAATCTTAGCTACTAAAATTGAAGTATTTGATTTTAGAGTAAATATGGGATGTGAATAAGTATTCATGGGATAACTTCGTTTCCAAAAACTACAACATATTTTTATTTACAATTTTTAGAAGAAAATTTTCATAAACAAACGCCACAAATATTATATTTTGATCGAATGTTTGCTTTCCTTTTAATACTCAAGCACATAAGGATTCCACAAGCTTCACACAATCCTTATGACGGTTAGAGTTACTATCCATGCTTATCGATTTTTCATTCAAAGTTTGTAACACTTCTCATTTTGATCTTTCAGCACTAGGCATGTGTCACACTTTATGAATCGTGTTCCCACTTAGCACATGCATGTGTTTTTAATATATAGTCGATATTTTTTAAAATTGCATAGAGTTTTGTTCTTGGCGACGTCAAATATGAAAAAGTAAATAAAAACCTTTAAAAAATGATTTTTTCCCCCTGTCATACCAATTACAGACCGTCAACTTTAGTTGCAACCAACATATAAATTTTCTTTTGACCTAATTTCAGTGTTTGGTCTTGAGTGTTTCTCTCATGAATCACTTAATTGGAGGAAAATAAGTTCGTTAGGAAAATATTTTTTAAAATATTTAAGTCAGTCAAATATAAAAAAATTAAAAAATATTTTTCCCTAGGTCAAATTACTCGCTTTTGTTGAAGTGGAAGAAGAAACTTAAGTTTTTTTTTTTTTAATTTCCTTTTGTATTTAATCGTATCATTTCCAGCTTGAAATTTTAGGTGAATACTTTTATTAATTGAGGAAAAAAGATAAGGGGTGAAGGAACCTGCTTTCAATGTGCAAAAATTAGTAGGAGAAAATTAAATGAAATATTGAATAATTTTCTATGAATCATTATAAGCCTACAGGTTAGGTAAGATTAAAGAGAACGACATCTATAATAGAGAGACAAAAATAAACATAAAAGAAAGTACGTATATAAAAAATCTACTATAGAAATGAGTATTCATGTTTGGGAAGGAGAAGAAATTTAGAGATGGCAGTAGCGCGAGGCAGGGAGGTGGCGGTGCGGGCTCAATCTTAACCTGCGAAAATTTCAACTTGTCCCGCGTAACAAAAAGTTCAAACTTTAACCCGTCTCAGCCCGTATAAACCCACACCGCCCCGCCGTATAGCAAAAGTTTTCTATTTTTTTAATTTTAACGAGTAACTTTTACCTATTATTATATTATGTCTAAAGCTTCCCGCTCTTATTTAGTACATACACAAAATTATGAGAAAGAGAAAACAATAGTTTGATCTATGGGCAAATTCAGTTAAAGATAATCAAAAAATCACTGCAATCCACTACGTGATCTATACTATCTAAGAATTTTTGATGAAATGCAGAGTTTTTATTTTACAAAAAAATAAAATTTCGGTGTATTTTGTTTGGAGCAGCTGAACAAAAATAAGATTTTGTATTCATGAAAGTCTATTAATCATCTTTCGGATTTTTAAGTCTTTCTTCTCAAATTAACATTTTCAGTATTAAAAAAAAGTCAATTTTATATGACTCATAACCAATGGAAGAACCATAATTTTTTGAGAAAAGCAACAAATTCACGATAGTATTAGTCAAAAGTACCTCACCCGCAACCCCGTCAATTTTTTAAAAAATGTTTGCACCCGCCCTTTACCCCTCCATAAGCCTAAACCCACCCCGCCTTGCATAAGCTTAAACCCGCTCCGCCCTGTCCCGCCCATTGCCATTTGCCATTCCCAGAGGAGAAATGAATGAAATATAAAAAAGGACCCAATAATAGATAAAAACTAGTACATTTAAGGATCCTCGGGTGGGATGTATTAGGGAAAAAATTGCATGTATTAGCTTTGGCCTTATTTGGTAGTATTTTTTAACTTATGTACACCTAATACTTGTATTAGGTATATAATAAATTCAATATTATTTTTATACATAATAAACCATGACATTGTCAATACTATGATTTTTAATACATGGATAAGTATATATAAAGACAGAACTGTCCTTTAATACAACAAACCAAACAATCGATATGAAATAATCTTAGCATACTAATCTCAGCATAACTAATTTAAGCATTAGTAATCCCAGCATTACAATACATTTTATTTAGTACTATTTCTATAGACCCTGACCCTACCAAACGACCCTTATATCTCTGACCAATAGTGAAGAGTATCCAATTTCCAATTATTTTTCTTCTTGTATTACTAGATCGTCGTTGGCCCGTGCTAGCACGGGCCCAACAATTGGGATTATTAAACAAATAACCAGTCAGATTGAATGTTTACTTTTTCTAGCCGGTATACATAGATTAGCACGGGCCCAACAATTGGGATTATTAAACAAATAACCAATCAGATTGAATGTTTACTTTTTCTAGCCGGTATACGTAGATTATACGTTGACTATACATAATTATACATATATATATATATACATATACATATATATATATATATATACATATATATATATATGCCAGCTAATTTTAGTTCAAGAAATTAGGTGGATGGCTATTTGGGTTAATTTTTCTCAATAATTTGAACGCGTATATACATGTGAAGATACGGGCTAGCCAATTTTCGAATTCGTACTTATAAATAGTCAGCATCTACAAAGTTACTGAAAAATATGGCTATTTTAGCTGAAACACGGAAAGTTCCAGCATAATATACCGGGTGTTGGATCTCCTCCGTATAAACTTCTAGCATATTATGTTAGAACTCCGATACATTATGGAACTCCAACACATCATGTAGGAATCTCATATGTAAAAAATTCGAACTCTAGTATATTATCTCTAAATTTTTACGGATTTTAAGAGTGTTGTTTGTTTAGATTTTATCTTTTACTTTAAAAAAATGACTAAATTTTAATTACTTTTGAAATTGTGCCTATTTTTCAATTATCAATTATAAATCTGACTATTTCTTTTCTCCATATACGTAAACCTATTAGGGCTTGTTTAAGTCTTATCGTAATTTAATTTGAATGTAATTTAATTATTTATACGGTTTGACATCTATGTAATCATTTAGTCAATACGAATTAAGCATAATTAAAAGAAAGTAATTACACTCCTCAATTCTCAAATATAAATTGATGATAATTACGTGATGACATTCAAATTCTTGTTTTTTTTCTTTTTAAGATATAATAAAAAAGGAAAACTCTTTTCCTCCTCTCATTTGTCTCTCAAAATGTATTTTATTGCTCCTAATTCCATTCCAGGTACTCCTTTCCTCTTCAATTCTTTTTCCTACTTGTTTCATACTTTCTCTTACTGTTTAATAAAAAAATTAGACCCTTTGATTAGAGCTTATTTTTAAGATAAATATAAGTTACTGATAATCAAAATAAATGGAAAAAAATGAATAATAGACAATGTTGCAGAAAAATAGAAGATCGAAGTTGATTGTATTCGAGAACCAGATGCCTTTACAAGCTGTATTCTCCTCCCTTATATAGGAGATTCTTATAACATACGACTCTTGTTGTGGTTCCTCATTAATAACTAATTATGACATTAATGAGACATTACAAAGGATAACGGTAATTAGGTTCGGTTACATAACGTTCGAGTAATCAATTGTGGGTCCTTGAATCTGCCCGTAACTTTGTCTAGATTCATTCTGACCGTGTCTCTCTCCCGTTTTGATCAAGTTGAGTTTCCCGTAGCTGATAAGTTCGTGGGTTTACTGAACTGTGTCTCTTTGTACCGTACCTCTTCAAAGAATCACATCCAGCTGTCGAGTTTTCCTGTGTCTATGCGTTTGGCTGAGTTGTCAAAAGTTGGCTTACGCGTGAAACTCTTTTTTACCAATACAGATAGTCCCCCACTTACCATTTATTTAACGATTAATATTTGGTAAGTAGATATTTATTTATGGCGGGAATATTTTTTCGACGCTTTTCCTTGAATCATTTTATCCTTCTCTGCACCATAGGCGTCGTTTGTCACTTCCATTTAATGCTCATACCACATGTTCTTTTCGGATTGGTTCTGCATTTACTCGGCACCTTTTAGGGCTTTTTGTTGTTGTGCAAGTCCCGAAATGACATCTTCAATTATGACTTTTCATCATTATTTTTCTTTTTCTCCATGTTTGACGGTTGCCTTCAAGTATAAATACATGTTTTATTTTCTTTGCTCCCACAAAATACTTTTCTAACTTTGTCTTTTGTAAAGAACTTTATTTTTTGCCTTTGTAAACATGTCTTCTTCAAACCAACCTCAAAGAGTAATAGATATTGAAAGTTTAGCACAATCTTCTGCTCCGACTAGGAGTCGGAGGGGTGGTAGACTTAGGAGTCTAGGATCCACTCCTTCGAGGGGATCCTCTTCTTCTCAGATAGTTCCTCCTTCTTCCACTAGATCTTCAGTTTCTCCGAGATTTAAGATTTCTCGGTCTTTGTCTAGAGGTAGAGGCGAACGCCTTCGTGAACCTGGAGTCGATGAAATTGTCCCTGCTGAGTTTATTTTTGCTAGGGATAGTCAAGTTCTTGTAGATCAATCTTATTCTCTTGATAGTGTCGAAAGATATCCAACTCTTATAACTGAAGGTCAGATTTCCCTTGTTCGTAGGGAGTGCTTTTGGAAGTCTGACTTTCCTGTCTATATTCCGAATAGTAATCAAAGAATAACGTCTTACAAGACGAGATATTCTTTTGTTTATATGTATCCTTTCACTTTAGGATTTAGACCTCCCACTGACCCATTTATAATTGAGTTTTGCCGTTTTTTCAATATTTGCTTAGGACAAGTTGGGCCGCTTGTGTGGCGAGTTGTCGCATGTCTTAGGAGTTTGGCTTCTTTAGCCTCGGTTCCTTTTACCTTCAACCATCTTATTCACCTCTACTCTCCTACCTTATTTTGTGAAGGAGTTTTTACTCTGACTGCTAGAAGCAAAAGAGTGCTGGTAACTCCTGGATGAAAAGGTATCTTCGATTTAAATCAAAAGAATACACAAAATTCAAAAAGTAAAAGAAAAAAAATAGTGGTCTACAAAAATGAAAAGGAAATTAGCTTATAGGCAACAATTGTTGGAAAGTAAAAAAGAGAAAAATATGGCTAGGGATGTTCATAAAAAATCGAAAAATCGATCAAAAAATTCGATACTTTTTAATTTTGGTTTGGTTTTGATTTTAAATTTTAAAAACCAATCAAATTTAGTTTGGTTTTGGTTTTAATCAAAAAATAATCGCAAAAAAATCAAACCAAACCGATTATAAAAGTAGCTAGTTAAATTTATTATTATACCTATATATATATAATGTTCCTAAAGTTTATGGTACATATTAGTCATTTATATTCTTAATCTAGTTCTTTGCTATTATAATAATCTAATTCTTTGCCTTCTAATTTGATTGGTAGTTTTATTTTGCTAAGTACAAGAATTTATTTGATGTTAAAAATAATTAATTTTTACTTGAGTACATAAATTATTCATCACTATTTGAGTCAATTATCATCAATATATCTTGGTAAATGATAGATTTCTCACGGAACAATTGATTTGATAACGTTACGTTGAAAATATAGTTACCGAAACATGCGTATGGTAGTGTATGTCCCATATTAAAAAAAAAATTAATAAATAAATGAAAAAAATAAAAACCCAAATCGATAAAATTCGATTTAATTAAAAAATTGACTTACTTGATTTGATTTATTTTTAAGAATAAATCGATAAAAAATGGAACCATGAAGAGTGACATTACAATGACATCATCAGTGGGAGATTGTAAAGTAGAAGTGCAAGTTAAGGGTACTGGGGTTGGGGCAAAAACAGAATGGGTCCACACATTGAGCATAGGTTGTTTCAAGTTTCAACGTGGCACAAAAGTCCAAATTTAGCAGAAAAGGGTGGCGACCTTGACGCAGCTACTGACAATGTCCAAATAATGCAGCAGCGGCTACAACTCTTTCAAATAGGGAGCTCAGCAGATGGGCTTTTACGACTAACCCACGCAAACAACTCAGTTTTGCGGTCTAGCCATACGATGAAGTCTTCTTCCATTATCTTTATGGCTTTTTTTTCACTTTTAGCCCGCAACAAACACTATTTATATTTAATAACTCAAAAAGCATATCCTATCATAAGCTGAGCAAATCAACCTTCTTGAGTTCAGCTGTACTAATTTACAATTTGCCAAGGAACAAAAACATAACACATTCTTTAATGTTGATTCTATAATCAAGCTTAGACAAACGGGTTTGTTGTTATGTAAAGATAATTGATTTTCTACAACCACTAAAAAAAATTAAGTGCATAAATAACGAAGTTACGACCAGCAGTTATTGGCTACACTTCAGTTGTTTATGAATTTATAATGGACACAAAATAGCATCATAACTTAGAGAAAGAAACAGTAGTAGTATGCACAAAGCAAAGAAACAAAATAAAAATTGACACACTACACACCTCAGCCATGGGACTCATTTGAACTTCTCTTTGATGAATACTCAGTATCCATATCCATCAAAATCAATAGATGAAAACAGTTTAGATGTCATATAATATTGGAGAATTTATACAATCAGATATGTAATCTCTTTCAAGATATAGTCCGGTAGAAATTGGATACTTAGATTTAGATGCAGTCTACTCATAAAAAGAGGCTTGTTACTTCCGCATAAAAGAATAATTTAATAATTGTCTTCAAAATTTATAATTTTTTAGTGATCAAAGGAAATCATCACTGTAAGCATGAGTCTAATCCAAAATTACCTAAAATACAACAGTAAGAAGCTCTTATTTAGCATACCCTCATACAAAACAACTATGCGAAGAACCAGTGTCACCCTAAAGAACAAAACTATCAAAGGCTAACTTTAGGTAAAGATCCATCGAAATGCCCCACTAATAGTGTCTAATTCATCATAGTGCAATTAGAGATCGTGTGTCACATACGGTATGTTAGCCACCAAAAGCACAAGAAAAATGAAATAAGGTAGAATTCGATATTTAGATGTAAGATTGAACTTATACAGCCATAGCTTTCTGCAACATCTCAGGGAGCAGGTGAATAACGACATATATGTTAGTATTGGTAAAAAGAGTTCCACACGTAAGCCAGCTTTTGACAACTCGGCCATAAAATGCTGGAATTAAACCCAAAATTGGGGAAGAAGGGTGCATGGGAATTTGGATTTTTCTTTTGAGGATTTGAGTGGGCAATTGTGGTACGATTTTAGTGTTCTTGGTATGTATAGAATCGTGGGAGGACGAGGATTCTAATGATGCAAATTTTATCGAATTCCGAGAAGTGGTCCCGGGACTCGGGGTTTGGCCGAATTTCGAGATTCTTGTATAATTTGATAGTTTTCGATTGGGTTGTAATCCTTTGATATATATTGATGATTTTAAACTGTTTTTGGCTAGATTCGGAGCAATCGGGAGCCAATTTGAGGGGCAAGGGCATTGCGGACTAGTGTTGTGGCCCGGTAGAGGTAAGTAATGGTTATAAATCTTGTCCTGAGGGTATGGAACCCCAGAGTACATATTTCTCACTTATTTTAGAACGGCGCACATGTCGAATGACGAGTATGTGGCGCGTACTGATTTTTGGATTGGACTAGGTCCTCTCCGTGGCAACTAATGAGTTGCATATTTTACTAAAAACCTTATGCTAAATTATGTTCTAAAGATTGTTGAAATATTTGGGCTATAAGCCGTGTTTGGGGCCTCGTGTCGATCTTTTAGACTCCTTGGGGGCATTTTACTAATGTTTTTCCTCACTATTTGTTGATGATTTCACTCAGCCACATTGTGCTTACTGTTTTTGAAACTCAGCCTAATTTACACTACTTTGATATTTAAAATGATGTTTTGGGTCGAGTAGCCTGTTTTACTGATTCGCCCGAGGGACCTTTTGAGTGGTTCTGCTGAGTGATATTAGCGCTTGGGCTGAAGGAGCCCCTCCGGAGTCTGTACACACCCCAGTGAGCGCACCGAGTGCCGAGTGACGAGCGATTGGGAGGCATGAGTGACTGTGAGGTGCTGAGTGATTGTGAGGTGCTGAGCGACTGTGAGGCCTGCCCGAGGGGCTGGTTCTGATACATGTTTTTCCCGAGGGGCTACTTATGATTTTACTACTTTCATTTTGAACTAATGAAATATGTTTTTCCCGAGGGTCCTCTATATGATTAATTTCATTTTGATACTAAATCTTTCGGTTTGAAGTTGTTAAAAATATGCATTCTTCTAAGGACTTTTCTGAAGTTGGTTTTAAGGCATGATGATTTCGTATATCTATGTTTACACTATTGGAAAGCAAGGCTGTGTATATTGTGATTTGATGGCATTGATTTTATGTGTTTCCTTGCCGCTTAGACTTGATTTATTTTCATTACTACTGAGTTGGCGTACTCACATTACTCCCTGCACCTCTGTGTGCAGATTCAGGTGCATACATCGAGCATTAGCCATTTATTCCGCGCGGGGCCGGATTGCGGGATATAGAGGTAGCTGTTTAGCGTCCGTAACATCTCTGTTTTCCCTTCTTGTTGTTTCTAGATTTCATTCGGAGGTTTTGTATTATAATAGTATACCTTTGGCTTATTTTCCTTAGATTCTCATGACATGTTGGCTCCTGGTTTTGGGGCTGGTGGCACTGTTTATTGGCCTACTTATTTAGTAGACTATGTATATTTTATGAAATGCTTGAAATTGGATTGAGATTTTGAAATAAATTGTAAACATGTGGTATATTGGCTAGCCTAGTTCCACGATAGGCGCCATCACGGCCGGTCTGGTTTATGGGGTTGTGACAGTTTTGTATCAGAGCCTAGGTTACATAGGACTCAACGGTCATGAGCAGGTTTAGTAGAGTCTTGCGGATCGGTACGGAGATGTCTGTACTTATCTTAGGCTGCCGAACTTTTAGGAAACATTTCTACCTTTCTTGAACTCTTTCATGCCGATCTATTGATTCTTGAAATCTGAACTTACGTTGTCTCATTCTCTCACAGATGATGAGGACACGCCAATATCGATCAGAGTGACCAGTCACCGGCTAGACGAGCGAGAGGTCAAGGCCGCGATCGAGGCCGTGGTAGAGGTAGGGTCCAGCCGGGGCAGTACCACATGATCCCTCTATCGGTCAAGATCAGGTTCCCGCTGATGTTGTTCCAGGGGGACAGGCTCAGGCACCGACAGTGCCTATGGTCATTCCGGGTCTTCGAGAGACCCTGTCTCAGATATTGACAGTGTGCACCAGTTTGGCTCAGGCAGTCGCCATGTCTTCTACTGCCACCACAACTCAGGCCGGGGGAGGCAATCAGACTCCAGTTGCCCGGGCACCTGAGCAGGCTGCACAGGGTATTCAGGCACCGGGAGCAGCCCCAGCTCAGCTAGTTGCTCCGGCCCAAGATTATGTGGTCCCTGATATGCCTGAGGACGAGCATCGCAGGTTGGAGAGATTCAGCAGACTTCAGCCTCCGACTTTCAGCTGTACAAAGGGAGAGGATGCCCAGGGGTTTCTAGATAGGTTCCAGAGGATACTACGTAATGCGGGTATTTTGGAGACCAGTGGGGTCTCATTTGTTACATTTCAGTTTGCGAGTGCTTCCTTTACTTGGTGGGAGTCATTTGAGAGGCGTAGGCCGGTTGGTTCGGCACCTCTCACCTGGAAGCAGTTCTCCACGATCTTTTTGGAGAAGTATGTTCCTCAGTCCCATAGAGAGGAGCATCGCATGCAGTTTGAGCAGCTGCGCCAGGGAGAGTTATCAGTTACTCAGTACGAGATGAGGTTTTCCGAGTTGGCTAGACATGCTTCTGAGATTGTCCCTACTGATAGGGAGAGGGTGAGGAGGTTTGTATATGGTCTTTATTATCAGCTTCGGTTATTTATGACTCGGGACAGAGTATCGGGTGCTTCATTCGAGCAGGTTGTTGACATAGCTCGAGATATTGAGTCCGTTCGTTGTCAGAAGTGGGAGGAGAGGGAGGCCAAGAGGCCTCGTGGTTCGAGCAATTCTAGTGGTGCTCCCTTCAGGGGTAGTTTCAGCAGGGTAGGGGCCATTCATTCAGGCCTCCTCAGTCAGGCCGCCCAACATATAGTGGTGTATCTTCGGGGCATGGTCCCCGTGGTTCTCAATCAGGTCGTACTTCATTTGGTGCCCTCCCAGATCAGAGTGCAACTCGAGCACCCCCAGTTCAGGGTTCTTCTATGCATGAGTCTTCCAGTGGTCGTTCGGGTGCTAGGGGTTTCTATTAGTCCCCGCCTCCAGCTCTAGGGAGTTGTTTTGAGTGTGGAGAGTTCGGGCACGTGTGGAGGCAGTGTCCCCGCTGTTCCGGTGGATCTTCTCAGAAGAGGGGCCACCCCTCGACTTCAGCTCCAGTTACTTCGCCACCCGCCCAGGCATCCATGGGTGATATTCAGTCAGCCAGAGGCCGCCCTAGAGGGGGAGGTCGAGTAGAGGGAGGTCAGGCTCACATGTATGCATTCCCAGCCAGGCCAAATGTTATGGCCTCAGATGCCGTGATCGCAGGTATTGTCTCAGTCTGTTGCCGAGATGCCTTGGCTTTATTTGACCCTGGTTCTACATATTCCTATGTTTCTTCATATTTTGCCCGTTTTCTGGATGTGCCCCGTGAGTGTCTAGTCACCTCTGTTCATGTTTCGACTCCGGTGGGTGATACTGTTGTTGTGGACAGTGTGTATCGGTCATGCATGATGTCTATTGGGGGTCTGAAGACCCGAGTGGACCTACTGTTACTCAGCATGGTCGATTTTGACGTGATATTGGGCATGGATTGGTTATCTCCGTGCAATGATGTTCTTGATTGTCACGCTAAGACCGTGACCTTAGCTATGCCGGGGTGTCCGAGGGTTGAGTGGAGAGGTTCTTCCGAGTATATTCCTAGCAGGGTGATTTCCTACCTGAGGGCTCAGCGCATGGTTGAGAAAGGGTGTTTATCTTATTTGACCTTCGTGAGGGATGTCAGTGGTGAGACTACCGCTATTGATTCAGTTCCTGTGGTCCGTGACTTTCCGGATGTGTTTCCTGTAGACCTTCCAGGTATGCCACCTGATAGGGATGTTGATTTTGGTATTAACTTGGTGTCAGGCACTCATCCTATTTCTATTCCACCTTATCGTATGGCACCAGCGGAGCTAAAGGAATTAAAGGAGCAACTTCAGGAGCTCCTGGATAAGGGGTTCATTCAGCCTAGTATGTCACCTTGGGGTGCACCGGTGTTGCTCGTGAAGAAAAAGGATGGGTCCATGCGTATGTGTATTGATTACCGGCAGTTGAACAGGGTTACGGTGAAGAACCGATATCCCTTTGATGCGAGACTAAANATGTGTAGGTGAATTGGAAATGGAAACGGAGCTAAAGGGATGCAAATACGTCAAAAATACGCAAAAGGAGACGCCCGGGCGATAGCCGGGCGTTTGGCCCATGAAGCCTGACCCCCCTGGCATTAGGGGGGCGTTACAGCCATAACGCCAGGTCAGGGGGGCGTTAGAGCCATAACTCCTGGCCCCCCTGGCGTTAGGGGGGCGTTAGAGCCATAACGCCTGGCCCCCCTGGCGTTAGGAGGGCGTTAGAGCCCAAACGCCAGGGGTCTCCAGTGTTGCCCAAGTCCGAGTTTGACGAGTTTAAGTGTTTCCCAAGTGAAATAGAAGTCTCCTACACGGTTAGGGTTCACCCTAAACCTATAAATAGACTCCTAAACCACAAATTAAGGGGATTTTTCGTGGATTAACAGTAGACAAGAAGAAAAGTGCATTGAAGAACAAGAACAGCGATTTCTACATTTAGTAATTCTTATTTTATATTTACATTATGCAAATTCTTGTAGTTTTGTTTAGTTTAAACATGAGTAGCTAAGTTTTAATCTAGGGTTTTGGTAGAACCCGTTGGGGAAGAACTTCGTTTGATATTAATATATTTTAATTGATTATTCTCTATTTGTTCAACTATGTTCTTATTGTAGTTAATTGAATGGACATCAATTCACTGTGCCTATTTAGTATGTATCTACTGGAGAGAGAGTGCATATTTAGGTAATTGTTTGAACA
>ML378093.1:0-13966 GCA_005239525.1 Nicotiana knightiana | reverse complement strand
TCTTTTGCGTCAACACACCTTAATAACCCCAAATTGGGAGTCCTCCTATACAGGATTCCTCCGTTATGGAAAAGATTATTGGACAATCTCCGAAGTGTGCATTTCTGAGTGGAATTTTCAAGCTCGGGGTATTCTTCTTTTGCTAAGTACTTATGAAACCAAGGATTTCCATCTGCTTCTTCTTCGATATGGGCACAGTAAGCTGGCTGATTATGGATATTTATGGAAATAGGGTCAATGAAATTCTTGTCCGGATGCTTGATCATTGAGGACAAAGTAGCTAATGCATCGGCGAACTCATTCTGGATTCTGGGGACGTGCCGGAACTCTATCTTTGTGAACCTCTTTCTTAACCCCTGTACATGGTGCAGATACGACAGTATCTTGGAATTCTTTGTTGCCCATTCTCCTTGTACCTCATGTACCAACAAGTCTGAATCACCAATAACTAACAACTCCTGGATGTTCATGTCAATGGCCACACTGAGCCCCAAGATGCAGGCTTCATATTCGGCCATATTGTTGGTGCAAGGGAACCTGAGTTTGGCGATATCAGATAATGCTGACCGGTCTCTAATACTAGTACTGATCCAATACCGACTCCCTTGAAGTTTGCTGCTCCATCAAAGAACATCCTCCAACCATCATAGGATTCTGTAATATCTTCTCCTATGAATGATACCTCTTAATCAGAAAAATATGTTTTCAGGGGTTCGTATCCTCCGTCTATGGGATTCTCAGCAAGATGGTCTGCCAGATCTTGTCCTTTAACAGCCTTCTGAGTCATGTAGACAATGTCGAATTCGCTCAGCAGGATTTGCCACTTTGCTAGATTCCAGTGGGCATGGGCTTCTGAAAGATGTACTTTAATGGATCCATCCTTGATATGAGATATGTTGTGTAGGCACATAAGTAATGCCTCAGCTTTTGGGCGACCCAAGTTAGAGCACAACAGGTACGCCCTAATAGAGAATACCGGGCCTCATATGGAGTGAACTTCTTGCTGAGGTAATAAATAGCTTGTTCTTTCCTTCCCGTTTCATCATGCTGCCCCAGAATGCAGCCAAAAGCTCCATCTAATACTGCAAGATAGAGTAGTAAAGGTCTTCCTGGCTCGGGTGGTACTAGGACTGGCGATGTTTACAAATATTCCTTGATTCTGTCAAAAGCTTTTTGACAATCATTGGTCTACTTGGTCGCACCGTCCTTCTTCAGCATCTTAAAGATTGGCTCACAGATGACCGTAGACTATGCTATAAACCGGCTGATATAATTAAGCCTCCCTAAGAAACTCATCACATCTTTCTTGTTCCTTGGTGGTGGTATCTCTTGAATGGATTTGACCTTGGACGAATCCAATTCTATTCCGCGGCGGCTTACAATAAATCCCAACAACTTCCCAGCAGGAACCCTGAATGCACACTTCGCGGGATTTAGTTTCAGATTGTATTTTCGCAATCTATTGAAGAACTTCCCCAAATTCGCCAAGTTCAACAACTTTCTTTGATTTGATAATGACATCATCCACGTACACCTCGATATCCTTGTGAATCATGTCATGGAATATGGTGGTCATGGACCTCATTTAGGTGGCCCCTGCATTCTTTAGACCGAATGGCGTCATCTTGTAACAATACACTCCCCACGGCGTAATGAACTCCGTTTTCTCAGCATCTTCCTCATCCATCCAAATCTGGTGATAACCAGCAAAGCAATCCACGAAGGACTGCAATTCATGCTTGGCGCAATTATCAATTAGAATGTGTATATTTGGCAAGGGGAAGTCATATTTCGGACAGGTCCGGTTGAGATCTCTGTAGTCGACGCAGAATCTGACCTTCCCGTCCTTCTTTGGCACATGTACAATGTTGGCTAACCATGTCGGGTACTCCACTACCCGGAGAACTTTGGCATTGATCTTCTTGGTAACCTCTTCTTTGATTTTCAAACTCATGTCGGGTTTGAACTTTCTGAGCTTTTGTTTCACTGGTGGACACATTGGATTGGTTGGCAGTTTGTGAGCCACAATAGACGTACTTAGACCGGTCATATCATCATACGACCATGCAATAAGTCCTCATACTCTCTTAGAAACTCTGTGTATTCTTTCTTTTCTGATGGTGACAAATGAATGTAGATGCGAGTCTCCTTGACTTTTTCTGAATCCCCCAGGTTGATAACTTTGGTCTCATCCAGGTTAGACTTAGGTCTGTTCTCAAAGTTCTCAACTTCTTTGACAATCTCGTCAGGTATGTCATCTTCTTTTGAATCTACGTCTGTTTGTTGCGTTATCTCATTGCATGTCACAATCATCGATTCATCAAGACAAGTAATAGTAATGCTTTATAAATAAAGTAATGAGAGAAATCAATAGCAATAAATATCAGATTCGTAAGAGAAATTTAGAAGATGCTTTGATAGATTGAATAACTGTTTTGAACATTGAAGATCTTTATTGCAGAAATTGAAAAATGCAGGAAAAGGAAAATCATTTAGTAAATAAAACAGTAAATAATGCTTGATTTAGCCTTGCTACCCCGAGGCTCGTCGGGCTTTGGTTGTCTTGATAGACCAGTTCTTGAGATATGTCCCCCTGATTACAGTCTGTATGGAAGGTCCTTCCTCCCCCTCCCCTTCGAAAACAACAGAGCAGTCCATATCATCATCCTCTAGGAACAAACTCCTCATTGCTGCAAGTGCTTCTTCCTCATCTGAACCGTAAATAGTGTCGACCTGCTTGAAAGTCTGCTCAAGATGAGGTATCGGCTGCTCCAAGGGGTAATAGGGTCCATGCCAAGGTGGCGACCAGTTGTTGAATTCCTGCCAAGTGTACTCATACCCCAGACCAAAAGTGTTGCCATGCTCCTTGAGCTTTATGGGCTTCGTGATCCCTTAGATGTTTTTACCGAGCCCTTTGCCTGGCTCATATCCTCTCCAGTTCAGGATGCTCTCAATCTTGTTATCCCACCATTTGTCCTTGTCGATAGCATTGACCCGTTCAATGTGGTGGTAAGTTCCTCCGCGTATCTTCCTTTTTTTGTCAATCACCGGAATAGTTTGACGACTATAAATGGGGTTGCTACCGTCACCATGAATAATCACCTCTTGGTGGTTCCACTTGAATTTTACCGCCTGATGTAGTGTTGATGCTACGGCCCCAGCAGCATGAATCCAGGGTCGTCCCAACAACATGTTGTAGGATGCCGGAACATCTATCACCTGGAAATCCACTTCGAACCAAGTCGGTCCCATCTGTAGACATAAACTGATCTCCCCCATGGTGGACCTCTGAGAACTGTCAAAGGCTTTCACATTGATCTCCCCGTCCTTTATCTCATGTAGCCCTTTACCCAATTTCTTGAGTGTTATCAACGGACAGATGTTAAGAATGGAACCTCCATCGATCAATATTCTTGTGATGAAATGATCTTCGCATTGCATGGTGATGTGCAGTGATTTATTGTGCCCCAATCCTTCAGGTGGTATCTCATCCTCATGAAAAGTGATTTTTTGACTCTCCAGTACCTGACCTACCATATTGGCCATTTCCCCACTAGTGATGTTGTTTGGCACATATGCTTCACTCAACACTTTTAACAAAGCATTTCCGTGTGTTTCAAAATTCTGCAGTAGAGGGAGGATGGATATCTGTGCCGGTGTCCATTTCACCTGGTCGATGACTGAATACTCCTTAGCCTGCACCTTTCTCCAAAGGTCATCGGGACCCGTTTTGATAAGGGGATGCCGGTTGGCGGCCTACTTGCTTGACTCGGCCAAATGCTTAGGGGTGTAGATCCTACCAGTTCTCGTCATACCCTGTGCTGTGACAGCTTCCTCAGACCTAACCTTTCCTGCCCTTCTCACCTCGGCTGTGTATTCCTAAGGGATAGCGTTTGAATAGAAGATGGTGTGGTTGACATTGCCACCGGAATTGGTGCAGCCATCTTTATTTCAAATGGAATGTGTGTTCGGGGTGGCAAGACTGCGACCTCGAACGAAGCTGGTGCATTTTCTGGAGATACAAACTCAACTTCAATTGGCACTGGTGACTTTGCAGGTGACGCTGCTTCAAACTCAAATGATATAGACATATTCACCTCAGCAGCCTCAGATGGATGAATCTGGACTATGATCGATTTGAGAGTGACTGTGGATTTTTTTGGGTCATCGCCTTCTGCGATCAACCCGATTGACCCCTCGAGATCCCAATCATCTTCTATTTCAGTCATATGGATACCTCTACCCTTATAGTCTGGCAGAGGATTGTCGTGGACGTTTGGAGTGTGGTCTTTTGCCAGAATAATTGTGTTGTCAATGAGAGCCTGTATTTTGTCCTTCAGAGAACAGCATTCTTTGATGGTGTGTCCTTTCTTGCCGGAATGGTATGCACAATATTTGTTTGGGTTAACCTACTGATAAGGGTTCTCAGGGGTGGCAGCAGGGATATGTATGACATAACCAGCAACTTTGAGTTTTTCATACAGCTGGTCAATGGGCTCGGCTATGGCAGTGTATTGCTTTGGAGGGCGACGATCAAAATTGGGACCATGCTTACCCAGCTTGACCATTTCTTGGGGTCTTGGCTGATATACCAAGACAGTGCATCTCCCTTCAAACTCTTCATGAACAACTTCATGCGGATCTTTTCATCATTTCCTATGCCAACCAATTTGTCGTAATAGGTCCTCAGATGGACTCTAGGATCCCCAGTACCGTCAAACATTTTGAACTTTGGAGGTTTGTACCCCTGTGGCAGTTCGACATCAGGTTGGATACAAAGGTCTTCATAATTCAACCCTTCAATCCCCGTGGTTCCTTCAACACCCTGGACTCGGCTGGTCAGTTTCCTAAGCTCCTCGGCTAGGTTCCTGATAAGTAAATGCTTTTCGTCAGACTCGGATGCCAGTGTGATAGGCGGAGTGGAGTGGGTCATGGTGTCCACATAGATGGGATTGTTATAGGTGTGGAAATGGTCTTTTGTGGGGGTTTTGATGTTCTGGGATGAGTAGTGGAGTGTTATTTGAGGTGTGGCAAGCATTCCATTGCGTCAGGAGAGTTTGGTTCTTTGGGGGAGTAGTGTGATGGTGAGGTTCGGGATGATTTTGCTGTCTTGGGAAATTTTGTGGAGGTGAGGGGTTTTGAGAATTTGGAAGGTTGACGTCAGGGACGTTGAGGGAAGATGACAAGTTAGACAAATTCCGAACTTGATCGAGTTCTTCCTGAAACTTCAGCAATTTCTGTTAAAGTAGCGCCATGTTCTCATACAGGACCTGAATACCTCGGCCATCAGTGGCCTCTACCCGTTCAATCACATTCTCTTTTTNAAAAACAAAAGGTAACCATGTCAGTGAGGATCATGAAAAGAGTATTGCAATATTTAAACACATAATGCGGAAATGAAAGCGTGTCCTAAGTTTGGGACTTCTTTGTGCCCAAGGTAGGCCTAGTGACAAATTGATTTGGAAAACTTAACATGCTAAATGCCTCATTTTATTGATAATAAAAATAGACAAATCCCAAAACGACAGACGAAAAATAAAAGTCACTAATGGCCATTGGCCTTATTACATTGATAGAAAAATAAAGACATTCCTATCTACTTAGTCCCAGAAGGACCTTCCCTAGATTCGGCATTCTTGCTTTCTTCTAACAGCTTTCCCAGCTCGCGAAGTCCTAGCAATAGGTAAATTCTGGCTAGGTATCCCCCTGCAGCTCCCTCAGCCTTCTGACAATCTTCAACCCTTTTGATGAACTTTTCTTCCAAATCGATTATACCTCGTTCCAAGTACCCCAGCCGCTTGTTGGCACTGATAGCCATGTCCTTCCATTCTTCGATCAGTCTTTTGTTGGACTCATGTATCTTGTGGTGATCATCCTCATTTTCCCCGATCCTTTTACGCAACTGGTTGAACTTGACTTTGCTTCAGCCCTTTCATCTATAACCCTGTGACCTCGAACGTACCCCGGCTTGCTCTGACCACCCAGATCCTCTTCTAACCAACCAAGATAGAAAGGGGTATAACCAACGTGATACCTGTCTGGCTCGATGGTGTCTTTCTCAAGTATAAACTTGCAGTGCCACAGGTGCTGAGCTTGGCACTTGTGAGGACTGTCATTATTTTGAAAGTCGGCTCGAAGATGACTCATCTTCTCGACCTAGGGATGACTTTCTTCCTTCCTGCTTGCCTCATAACTCGAAGAGGGACATAAGGGTATGTCCCCCTTAGACCAATCAGTATAAAAAATGATGCATCTCTAGATCCAATGATGAAGTCATCCGTTGGAAACCATTCGAATATCCATTGAACCTGTTCTTCAGTCAGGTTATCAAAAAGCTTGACCCACCCTTCAGCATTTTCAGGTTAAGCGAACATGTCAGGGATATAGTTGATTCGCTTTGGGTGATGGAAAGAGATGTGGTCATCCCACATTCGGCGGTGGATGTCCTGTCGATATTCGCCCTTTCAGAGATGTTCCACGAGCCAGAGTTGAAGTAATAAATTGCAACCTTCGAAATGCTTTGCTCCTTGTTGACACCTTTCTAAGGCCCGATATATATCTGCAATGATCATGGGCACAATGCTGAAATATTTCCCATTTACCCCTTCCATTATGGTCTTAGTTACCATGGCTAGCCTGATATGGATCCTTTCCTTCTTCATCGGGAACACGATCAAACCCAAAAAATAGACCATAAACACGAACACTCGGCGATGGTCGTGTCCTAGAGAGGTAATATCAAACTCATCATGGTAGGTACGGTATGATTTGGTGTAGCCATACCTTTCGTACAAGTAGTCAAAAGGAATGTACGAATCCTCCAGACATACCAATTCCGCGTCCTTTTTCAGACCCATCATTTTGAGGAAACTTTTGCCTGTGCGGTTCTCATGCATCAGCAACCCCGGAGTTTCCCATACTAGGTTAGCCAGCCCTCCTATCTCTTCTATCAACGGTTCCATTTTGATGTTCCCATGTAACACGGATCTTTCACGATCCCAGAACAGGGTAGCAGCCTCTACTATCATTTTGTTAGGCTGGATTTCCAAAAGAGATGGTAGATTACCCAAGTGTTTCCTGACGATAGCTTTGTCGCTAGAGTGTAGATCCTCCCACCAACTTAGCAGTTTTGGGTGGATGTTGGAGACCATGCCGAATCTGGGGACTTCGAGCCTCATTTTTTTTTCTGCAAAAAAAATAGGTTAGGCCCTTACCCCTACCGGACTCGACTATTTAACGTCAATAATTAGCAGGAAGCATTAGTTCTCCAAATAAATGCATAGAATGTGAGGGCGTCCGTTTCGGTTTAGGGAAACCCGGTGGATTTTTGGATAAGGCTATCTTAAAAGCTATCGTGCGGGCGACACTTTAGCTTGATTAGGTTTGACCATGATGTATGCAACAGTGCAACATAGTAAGGTTTCTATGGGGTTTTAGGTCGGTACCCTTGAGCGGACAACTCAAGGGGGAAAGGCACGGAACCGTCGACTGCACCGCTGATCGACTAGTTTTACCGCAAATAAGCCTTTCCGAATTTAGTGGGTGATAATATAGGAAGGGCGCAAACACTCATCAAGCGTTGCTATAGTATTTTGTTTGGCACGAGTGGAGTATGAATGTTGAGCATGATTTATGCAATAAGTATTAAAATAAGTTGTCACGTATTTGCACGTAAAAGAAAGCGGTAAAAACGGTAATAATGATATAAAGAAGTTACAAAAGCAAAACAAAGAGAAATGTCAGTTACATTTTGAAAAAAATAAATACCCGAAGTAAACAATTAATTGCATGCAAAGGGAATAGGAAAGGGTGCAAGTAAAAAATGAAGGCATAAATTCACGAAACAATTTCAAATGGTAAAAGCCTGGATATCCCCAGCAGAGTCGCCATGCTGTCGCGCACCCTTTTTTTCCTCTTCTTCGCGGAATATCTGGTTTATGGCGTTGGTTGGGACAACTCTTTCTTTTTGGGAAAGGGGTTTGCATATTTTGGAGAGTCGCCACCTAATGATTTTAAGGTGCGTTAGGGAAGCTAAGGGGTTCAATTACAACTATGTTGCTAACCAGAGATTTGGGTAAGGGCTTGGAATTATCCTAAGGGGAAGGTGTTAGGCACCCCTCAGGATCCACAAGTGTGGTTCCCGACCAAATGGTTGCGTGAATTTGTACAACTAACAAATAACAAGTAAAGGCTCAAATAAGAGGGGATTTAAGTCTTAAGCATATAGATGTTTAGAAAACGGTAGGGATGATTACGAACCAGCGTATACAGGTGTCCTAGGTTTATAATAATATGGATCACATCAAACCCGGTAATCACTTCTCGAAGAGGGGCTACACGTGGTATTAGCGCACCGGTCATCATATCCATATTCTACTCTTCCCACCCGTGAAGGTAATTAAAGCGTATGTTTGTTCACGGAATTTATTGCATGCTATTACCCGTCCCATCCTATCAGTCCTGGAGGAGGCTGGGACTACTATCCTAGAGGGAGGTACTAGGTTGACCCCTAGGTTTAAAGGACAAGATTCTAAGCGACAAACAACAACAATTAAGACTTCAGATAAGGGAAAACAAATAAGAGCAGATTCAAGGCCCAAGTATTCCTCCACAGATTATGCACATGATTAGCACGAATCAAACACAAGTAAGGCCTTATTAAGTTTAGAGCCTAAAACATGATATCTAGGTGAGAATGCAATAGTGAGGCAACTTTATTACTGATTTCAGAGGACGAATTTTATCAGTTTCTTACTGATTATAACCATTAATAGTCAAGCAACAAGTATAAAGGAGTATGTTTCCAGTTTTAATAGATTTAACACCTAAATCTTGCTTAAGCGTATGACACCACTCACTAATTATCCATATTATTAAAGAAACTATTACAAGTTAGTTTGCCTAAACATGTTGTACTTAGGTGTTGCAAAATACAGAACTATTACCAGTTGTTTGGAAACATGGTGCAATTATTTTTCATGGCCTTTTTCATGCAATCAGTAGTTAAACTAGGTGTTGAATGAGGTCCTAAGACATGATATCTAATATGCACACACAAGGATGCAGAATGCAGAATTCCTAGGCAAGATTTCTAAATGCATAAAGTCACAGTATTTGAACATGCTATGTAGCAAGTATAAGGATGAATTTTTTATTAGCACATTATTATCCTAAGCATGATTCCTAGGTGTAACACAATATTACATCGATATTAGAACTGGTTTACATGAATAACATGTTTATACTAACGATTAATCATAGAGCATGACTTCTATATGATAAATGATAATGCCATAACAGGATGCTGAAGCAGTAAACATGGGCCTAAGAAACAGGATGTCTAATGCATGATATGCTCGCATACAATCAGCCCTAAACATGAATTTCTAGTGCACACGTAAGAAATGTAAACCTATAGGCATGTCATCTACCCTTTAGCATGGATAATATATATAACTACCCTTCCCTTTCCACTATCCATTCCCAAATATTTGTTTACCAATTATTACAAGCCAGAGAATTATGAATTACACAACCAAAGGAAAAATAAGAAGTTACTTATATAGGGAGCCTTCAATTAGGCCCAGATCTTCCAAACCTCAATGCTTTTGGTGTTGCATAGCCCTTCATAGTCTGGGTGTATCAGAGTTCCCTAAGGAACTCAAGGGCTCCAGGGCAGTGCTCACACCCAGACATAGCCAAAGAGTTAAGCATGTGCAGTATGGGAAGTGCTTTCCTTGTGTGTCAGAGTTCAGAGGGTACTCAAAGGGTCCCCAAAGTAGTGCTCACACGAAGGGGGTTGAACTTAGACTTCTAAGAGCATATGTGAGAGCGCTTTTTATTTTTTAAAAGGGTTTAAGTAAGGAACAATTTTGAAAAGGATAAGTAAGAAAACAGTTTCGAAGAAGGAAATGAGCGTTTAACATCAGACAAAAGACCAAGGATAGTCCAACAATCACAAAGAGGGGTAATGGGATTTGAGGGACATATACAGAGCATGTAAGGGCAGACATGCAGCAGCCAGATACACACATAAACATACAATCAGAAACTCCTAAGGGCCTAGAGGGTCAGGGGGTACAGTAAAGTGCTACGTTAGATTACCAACTAAGGCCATGGTTAAACTAATGTACGAGTCATAGGCATGTAAGAAGTAGGTGGTAAGTGTACAGAAACATACTGTTTATAAACAAATAAAGCCTAATTTAAACATGCAGAGGGGAGTTCAGGATCCTAGATACATGCTGAAGAATAAGTAAGTAAATTGGAAGCATACTGAATTACAACAGTCATGTTAGTTTGAGGACTGAAATCTAAATTAGAACATAACAGTGAAGTGAAGAAAGCAGTAACACAAACAGGAAAGTAGGAGATGCACAATATTAAATTGTGAAAGAGAGATTTTTGAACAGATCAGTTCGTGTGTCTGTGTAATGAATGAATAGAGTATATATATAGTTTGAAAGATTGATGAAAAATAAGGAAAAAATCATAATTAACCAGTGATTGCGTGACTGAATATCAATCAGTACCCAATTAGTACAAGTATCCCTATAATCAAGGGAGTGATTCACATGGTGAGTATTAAATAAGGAAAGGACCATATATATCTTAGAGGATTATAAGAAGAGTGTAAGTACACCAGGCAATTAGGTATCCCTTAATTGAAGGGGTTAAACTCAAACGGCTAGTAGGTAAACTAACAATTAAGGAAAGTTCTTATGCCTATGACATATAAGGAAACAATTTCACCCCAATTCAAGCATAAAATTGAGACTAGGTTCAGAAGATATCACTTAAGAAAATAGTAATCAATTAACAGTTAATCAATTATGTAACAAGGTAAGAAAATAAAGTCGGAAGTCAGTAAGATCATCTCATAAGAAATCAGTAAGGCTTTTCAAATCTCCAGGAATCAGGGGTGCAAACAAGATAAAGTTGCAGAGAGTTAGGGATTCGAACAGGAACAAAATAAGTTAGGCAAATAATAGGCAAGCAAAAGCATAGCAAGGTAAAAATCACATAGAATCAAAGATTCGAGGCTAGCAAACATTTAAACGAACAATGGGAATCAGAGAGTTGAAACCCTAGTGACTATAGTAGCAAAATCACATAGGTTTAGAGATAAAGCAGTAACACTGAACATGATATAAGCAAAGAGAACATAGTCAGGGACCCTAATAAGGGGTAAAATCACAGAAAGCTTAAAAATTTATGAGAAATAAGAGTTCATGCATTTAAACAAACATATCAGTTAAAGACAGACTCAGAATTAGGGAAAACCTAGGATTTTCAGCATTCTAAGTCAAAAATGAAAAGAGAACTTCGAGTAAATCATTGAATCATAGAATGATATTAAAACAGAAGCAAAATCATTTTTGAAAGAGGGGTTATGAAACCCTAATTTTGAGGTGAAAGATCGCTTAGAATAGGAAGGTTTTCTAAGAAAACATGTAAAAAGCTTCATGATATACACAGATCTAAAAGAAAACATAAAATTATCAGGAGTTAGGGTTTCAGAGAGCCTAGAGAAACAAGAAAAACCTTAAAGATGTCACTGGCGTTAGCCGAAAAAGTCATGGCTCTTACTCAGATGGCCGGAGGAGGCCGGAAGATGGCATGAGGGACCATGGGTAAGAGTTGAACTGCTCCAGCTTCGCTTGAGGGCCTTAGGGTGTCATTAGACCGGTGTAGGGTGAAGCAGTAGCCAGGAGATAATGTGAGACCATAGTTTCCGGTGAGGGAACTAGCCGGAGAAGACGAACAAACTTCATCGGAGGAGGGAGGCAAGGGAAGGTTCTAGAGAAAACCAGAGAAGGATAAAGAGAGACTGAGAGACCGGGAAAATGAGGTCGGAGGGGGGGGTAGGTCTTAGTTAATTATGGAAGGTGGAATCTGGGTCGTTCATCTAATTTGATCAACGAATCAGATAGATCCGGGGTTGGGCTGGGTATGGAATTGATTTGGGCTGGGTATGGAATTGGGTTGTTAAAATTTGATGGGTTGGGTTAGAATTAGGCCAGAATTTAAATAAATGTGGCTAATTGTTAAACACACTTTAAAATTAGATAAATAATTAACAAGAATAGGTAATAATTGTATAAAAATGAAATTAATGCTGCATAAATGAAAATTAAGATAATATAAAAATATAAAAAAATGATTAATTATCGAATTGAAATAGCACGAATGCGCAATTAGGCCGTAGTTGCAAAATTTGTATAATTATAGTTAAATAGTGCATAATTGGTCAATTTGTGAAATAATTAAATCCTGATAGAATTAAATAGGATTATAAATAATATATTGAGCTGGGGAACATTTTGAAATTATTTATAATATGATTTATGAATAAGTATTGACTACAAAAATACTAAATAAATAGAAAATGAGTTGATAAAAATACGAAAAATTATGAAAAAATACCATTCACATTAAAGGTGATCTTAAAAGTAATATGTAGGTTAAAAACAATAGTTTTTTGAGGAAAAATTGGGTATCAACAACGTCTCCGTACCGATCCGCAAGACTCCACTAAACTCGCTTATGACTCATAGTACCTGTGAACCTAGAGCTCTGATACCAACTTGTCACGATCCGATTTTCCCTCCGTTAGGTATCGTGACGGCACCTAGACTTAAGGACAAACATCAATTATAATATAAGAATAGTTTAAGCGCTTTTTGAATCTCAACATTTTACACTTCTTCCCAGAACCCGGTAAGTACAAGTCATAAGCTTTAAGGAAACTACGCAAAAACTCCTAAAAATACCACAGTTCAGAAATAAGTACAACAGTGCAACAGAAACATAAGATGGTGACTCCGGAATCGCGAACGCTGAAGTGGTTTTACCTTGAGTCTCCACAACAGCAACCGCACTGCAATCTATCAATCAGACGACTATGCAAATACTAGAATCTACACAAAATGCGCAGAAGAGTAGTATGAGCACACCACAACAGTGGCCAGTAAGTATCAAGACTAAGCTCGGTGAAGTAGTGACGAGGACTAGTCAAGACACCCACTTGTCTAATAAAACAAACAAGCATAAATACAGAAAATGACGGAATATGACATCTGTATAAAGATTACACAATATAATTAACTACATAACAATGCAATGCGGGAGGAAAAACAGTAATAAATCGACGAAATATCATAATATTGCATAGAAAAATGGACGGGAACACAGCCAAAAACCAAAACCCACAATACAGTAAGAACAAGTAGTAACTCAGCACTGCGATAATATCCACCTCTAACCTTAGCCAACAACTCCAACAATTTAATCAAACCTTCGAATATAACCACTCACCCACCAGTTTATATTAAAGACCTTAAATATATTCGTTTCAAAATAGGAAACTGCTTTTGAAAGGTACTTCCTCCGAATACGTATATATACTTTACAGAAGGATAGTCTTTAAATGTAATTTCTTCAAGATAAGCGTTTTTAAAATATACTTTCCCAATAAATGTATTTCGAACTTAATTTCTGATAGAACAAGTGCACGAGATCACCCTTCGTGCTTTTACTCTCATCTTTCCCATAGAAATCGACAGATGCGACACGTAAATTAAGCAAATTAAGAAAGTAAAAGACATGGACAGTGCAACAACAATTGAGATAAAAGTCAAGTATATGACAATAACAATAAGTCACACCAAATATGTAAGTACAACAATAACAGCTCGAAGTAAAGGCACAATGTATACACGGGGAAACAGATATCATATNGATGCAAATACGTCGAAAATACGCAAAAGGAGACGCCCGGGCGATAGCCGGGCGTTTTCCCCCTAAATCCTGGCACCCCCTGGCGTTAGGGGGGCGTTTACCCCATAAAGCCTGGTACCCCCTGGCGTTAGGGCCCTAACGCCAGGCCTGCCCTGGCGTTAGGGCTTCGCCCAAGTCCGAGTTTGACGAGTTAAATGTTTCCCGGTTGAAATAGAAGTCTCCTACA
>MDKJ01257060.1:0-21750 GCA_005239525.1 Nicotiana knightiana | reverse complement strand
TCTGAGTTGATTGGCTTTGGCCAGATTTCTCCATCCATTTCTGCAAGTATGAGTGATCCTCCTTTCAGCACTCGGTGAACCATGTATGGGCCTTGCCAATTGGGAGAGAATTTTTCCTTTGCTTCGTCTTGGTGAGGAAAGATCTTCTTTAACACCAGCTGCCCCGGTGTGAATCGTCTCAGCTTGACTTTCTTGTTGAAGGCTCTGGTCATTCTGCTCTGATATAGCTGACCATGAAAAACTGCGTTCATTCTTTTTCCGTCTATGAGGCCAATTGCTCATAACGACTTCGTACCCACTCTACATTGCTGAGTTTAGCTTCTTGTATGATTCTCAGGGATGGAATTTCGACCTCGGCAGGAACAACAACTTCTGTACCATAAACCAATATGTAAGGAGTTGCCCCAGTTGATGTGCGGACTGTGGTGTGGTATCCCAGTAAGGCGAATGACAGCTTCTCATGCCATTGCTTGTGCTTCTCTATCATATTTCTCAATATCTTCTTGATATTCTTGTTGGCAGTCTCAACGACTCCATTCATCTGCGGTCTGTATGCTGTGGAATTCTTGTGTTTGACCTTGAAGGTTTCACACATGTCTCTCATCAGGTCACTGTTGAGGTTGGAACCATTGTCGGTAATGATTGACTCTGGAAATCCGAATCGAAAAACTACGCGGTCGCGGACAAAGTCGGCCACGACTTTCTTAGTAACTGCTTTGTAAGAGGCTGCTTCGACCTATTTGGTAAAGTAATCAATGGAAACTAGAATAAACCTGTGTTCGTTAGAGGCGGCAGGCTCGATTGGTCCAATAACATCCATGCCCCAGGAGGCGAACGGTCATGGTGAACTTGTTGCATTAAGCTCACTCGGAGGTACCTTTATCATATCCCCATGTCTGAAAATGGTGGCACTTTCGGACATACTGGATGCAATCTGTTTCCATGGTCATCTAGAAATAACCGACCCAAAGTATCTTCTTTGCTAGAACGAAACCGTTCATATGAGGACCGCATGTGCCAGCATGTATCTCCTCCAATAATTTTGTTGCTTCTTTTGCTTCGACACACCTTAGTAAACCCAAATCAGGAGTCCTCCTAGGATCCCTCCGTTGTGAAAGAAATTGTTTGAAAACCTTTGAAGTGTGCGTTTCTGAGTAATGTTTGCAAGTTCTGGATATTCTCCCTTTGCCAATTATTCCTTGATATCATGAAACCAAGGCTTTCCGTCTGCTTCTTCTTCAACATGGGCACAGTAGGCCGGCTGATTGTGGATCCCCACTAGGATGGGATCGATGAAATTCTTGTCTGGATGCTGGATCATAGATGACAAGGTAGCCAATGCACCAGCGAACTCATTCTGGATTCTGGGGACGTGCCGGAACTCTATATTTGTGAACCTCTTTCTCAACTCCTGTACACGATGTAGATATGACAGTATCTTGGAATTCTTCGTCACCCATTCTCCTTGTACTTGGTGTATTAATAGGTCAGAATCACTAATCACTAATAACTCCTGAACATTCATGTCGATGGCCAAGTTGAGCCCCAAGATGCGGGCCTCATATTCAGCCATGTTGTTGGTGCAGGGGAACCTGAGTTTGGCGGATACTGGATAGTGCTGACTAGTTTATGATATGAAGACTGCCCCAATACCTATGCCTTTGAAGTTTTCGGCCCTATCAAAGAACATCCTCCAACCATCGTAGGATTCTGCAATGTCCTCTCCTATGAATGACACTTCTTCATCGGGAAAATACGTTTTTAATGGTTCGTATTTCCCGTCCACAAGGTTTTCAGCGAGATGATCTGCTAATGCTTGTCACTTGACCGTCTTCTGAGTCACGTAAATAATGTCGAACTCACTTACCAGGATTTGCCATTTGGCCAGTTTGCCGCTGGGCATGGGCTTCTGAAAGATGTATTTCAACGGATCCATCCTTGATATGAGGTACATTGTATATGTACAGAAATAGTGCCTCAACTTTTGTGCGACCCAAGTTAGAGCACAGCAAGTGTGTTCCAATAAAGAGTACTGGGCTTCATATGGAGTGAATTTCTTGCTAAGATAGAAAATGGCTTGCTCTTTCCTTCCTGTTTCGTCATGTTGCCGAATAACGCAACCGAAAGATCCATCTAACACAGCAAGGTAGAGTAACAGAGGTCTACCTGGATCGGGCGGTACTAGGACTGGTGGTGTCGAGAGGTACTCCTTGATTCTATCGAAGGACTTTTGACAATCATCGGTCCATTTGGTTGCAACATCCTTTCTCAACATTTTGATGATCGGTTTACAAATGACACTAGACTGGGCTATGAACCGGCTGATGTAATTGAGCCTCCCCAGGAAACTCATAACATCCTTCTTGTTCTTTAGTGGCGGCAATTATTGGATGGATTTGACCTTTGATGGATCCAGTTCTATTCCTCGGCGACTGACGATGAACCCTAGTAACTTGCCAGCAGGAACCCCGAATGCACACTTCGCAGGGTTAAGTTTCAAATTGTACTTCCTTAACCTGTTGAAGAACTTCCTCAGATCTTCCATATGGTCAGTGGCTTTCCTTGATTTGATGATGACGTCGTCCACATATACCTCGATCTCCTTGTGAATCATATCGTGGAATATAGTAGTCATGGCCCTCATGTAGGTGGCCCCTGCATTCTTCAGACCAAATGGCATCATCTTGTAACAATACACTCCCCACCGCGTAACGAATTCCGTTTTCTCAGCATCTTCCGCGTCCATCCAAATCTGATGGTAGCCAGCGAAACAATCTACAAAGGACTGCATCTCATGCTTGGAATAGTTGTCAATTAGGATGTGTATATTTGGCAAAGGGAAGTCGTCCTTCGGACTGACCTGGTTGAGATCCCGGTAGTCGACACAGACTCTAACCTTCCCATCTTTCTTTGACACAGGCACGATGTTGGATAACCATGTCGGGTATTCAACCACCCGGAGAACCCTGGCGTTGATCTGCTTGGTGACCTCTTCTTGGATTTTCAAGCTCATGTCAGGTTTGAACTTCCTGAGCTTTTGCTTCACCGGTGGGCATGTCGGCTCGGTTGGAAACTTTTGGCCCACAACAGATGTACTGAGGCCAGTCATGTCATCATACGACAAGGCGAATATGTCCTCATATTCTCTTAAAAACTCTGTATATTCCTCCTTTTCTAATGGCGACAAATGAACGCTGATGCATGTTTCTTTGACGTTCTCTGCATTTCCCAGGTTGACAACCTCAGTCTGACTTAGGTATATTCTCAAAGTTCTCAACCTCTTTCCCAATATCCTCAGGTATATCATCCTCGTCTGAATTAAAATCTGTTTGTTGCGTTGCCTCGTTGCATGTCACAGTCGTCGGTTCATCAAGATCAGTAATAGTAATGCTGTGTAAATAAAGTAATGGGGAGGAAAACAGTAGCAAGTAAATATGTGATTTATAGAGAAACTGCAAATGCTTTAATAAATTGAATAATCATTTGAACATAGGAGCTCTTTCTTGCAGAAATTAAAAATGCGAAAAGGAAGAATTTTTTAAAAAAATAAGTATGCTGTAAATAAATGCTTGTTTTGTTAGCCTAGCTACCCCGAGGCTCAACGGGCTTTGGTTGTCCCGACAGACCAATTCTTGAGATATGATCCTCTCCTCACGACCTGTATGGAAGGGCCTTCCTCCCCCCTCTTCAAGAATGGCACATCAGTCCATGTCCTCATCGTCCAAAAAATAAATCCCTCATTGCCGCTAACGCGTCCTTTTCGTCCGTATCGTAGATGATATCAGCTTGCTGGAAAGTTTGTTCTAAGTGAGGTATTGGCTGCTCCAATGAGTCGTAGGGATTGCGCCATGGTGGCGACCAGTCCTTGAATTCCTTTCATGTGTACTCATACCCTAGCCCGAAAAAGGTACCGTGCTTCTTGAGTGTTATTGGCTTCGTTATTCCCTGGAGATTTTTACCGAGCCCTTTGCCTGGATCGTATCCTTTCTAGTTCAAAATTCTCTCGATCTTACTGTCCCACCATTTATCCTTATCAATGGTGTTAACTCATTCAATGTTGTGGTATATTTCTCCACCCAACTTCCTTCTCCCCTCAGTGACCGAAAAAGTCTGGCGACCGTAGATATGGTTGCTACCGTCGCCATGAATGACTACCTCTTGATGATTCCATTCAAACTTCAACGCTTGATGTAGGGTTGATGCCACGGTCCCAACGACATGTGTGAGCATCTGATTTTTTACTCGCCATATCGTCGTATAAAAATCTCAATAAATCAATTGATTTTATGAATCTTTATAGATTTTTAATTGTGAAAGATTTGTATTTTTGCATAATTCATCTTTTTTTATAATTAATTATATAATAGACGAATAATGGTTATTAACGTAATGTAGTTTTAATAACTAATTACTAAAAATTAATCATTTTATTCGATGAAACATAGATTTTATTAGGACTATAAAATTAGTCATTTTATTCTTGATTAATCTGTAAATAGATGTACAATAAGATTTAAAATTAATTATTACATTTCTTGGATTAAATTAGATTTGAATTTAATAGGGATTAAAATCAGACCTGTGCCAAAATTACCCAGGCCCAATCCCTAACTATACACGACCCAACAATCCATCCCAATACCCGCTTTTTCAAAAAAAAAAAAGACTTCAGCAGAAATGCTGAAGTTATTAGTTCATTTGTGAAAAATTCAGCAGAAATGCTGAAGTTATTAGTTCATTTGTAAAAACTTCAGCAAAAGTGCTGAAGTTATTAGTTCATTCGTGAAAACTTCAGCAGAAGTGCTGAAGTTATTAATTCATTTGTGAAGACTTCAGCAGAAGTGCTGAAGTTATTAGTTCATCAGAAGTGCTGAAGTTATTAGTTCATTTGTGAAAAACTTCAGTAGAATTGCTGAAGTTATTAGGTCATTTGTGAAAATTTCAGCAGAAGTGCTGAAGTTATTAGGTCATTTGTGAAAACTTCAGCAGAAGTGCTAAAGTTAATAGTTCATTTGTGAAAACTTCAGCAGAAGTGCTGAAGTTATTAGTTCATTTGTAAAAACTTCATCCAAAGTGCTGAAGTTATTAGTTCATTCGTGAAAACTTCACCAGAAGTACTGAAGTTATTAATTCATTCGTGAAAACTTCAGCAGAAGTGCTGAAGTTATTAATTCATTTGTGAAAACTTCAGCAGAAGTGCTAAAGTTATTTAGTTTAATTGTAAAAACTTCAGCAGAAGTGCTGAAGTTATTTATTTCAATTGTAAAAACTTCAGCACCCAATATGCAAAAGTTATTTAGTTCATTTTTAAGACTTCAGAACCCAACATGCTGAAGTTAGTTAGTTCATTTTTAAAAGACTTCAGCACCCAATATGCTGAAGTTTGGTCTGCCCCATATACTACTCAAAGGACGCCGTTTGGTTTAACTGGTTGAATCCTGGCCATTGATTGAAATAGATCAGACGGCCAGGAACTCCACCCTCTTTAGTATATAACTGTCCTAACATCCCCTACCCTCATTTCACCCAAAGCCTAACCCCTCAAGCCCTAGCCACCCTAGGTTTCCGCCGCCCGAAAATCGCCTACCAACGGTGAAGCTTGTCCAATCAACCCCAAATTTTGACCAGATAATCTCCTCCCCCTTCTCAACCATCTCCTACCATCTATTTCACCAAAAACTCATTCAAATTTCTTTAATCTAAGATCTGGAATGGAAAACCCTAAAACATGCTGAAAATGATCCTAAACGACTCTGTGACTCAAACTTACATGAGTCGATGGTTCTCAACGAGAACCGTCGATTCATGTGAGTAAGGGTCACTTTTGGAGGTCGCCGTAGTCCGGCCAAACTCCGGCTAGTCGCCGTAGTTCGTCCAAAACCCTCTAACAAGTATTCTTCCTCTTTCCTTACTATTATTACATGTTACTAAAACCTAAAATTCATGTTAATCACTATTTTTAGATTATTTAGGTCTAGTTAGCTTTATTCTTGCTTGTTGCTATTTGAGTAGTTATTGTTCTCCTGTCCTTAATGGTTTGCTAATCGTTGTTAGTTCATTGATTGTACATCATGGTTTATGATTAGTCAGTAAATTAGTTAAGATGTTAAGACCTCGTTTGGGTTATTTGATTGCTTAACTGATTTTGATTTGTGATTCAAGCCTGAGTTTGTTAATTTGAGTGATTAACCTGAGCCTGATGGGAGTTAATTAGGGCGCCTGATTTGGTTAAGTTAATTAGTCACATTTAGATTGAATTAAACCAAAAAATTAGCTAACCTAAGGACTAAAGTGATTGACTTAGACCAGAGTTGATACCTAATTAAATAAGGAACCTAACTAGGTTTAATTAACTAGAGTTAATACTCAACCCCAAGCAAGTTTAACCCTAGTTACAAATGGTAATTTCTGGGACTTCAAGGGATATATTAGGTAACTCAGTTTGGGAAATCAGGATCTTAAGGTTAAAAGGGTCTTTTAATAAGTAAGAATGTTCTAGAATAGGGGCATCTGTCCCAAAGATAGGGTTGACAGCTACCTTATGTACTATTAGTATTATTTTTCCAACCTTTTGGATAAGATATATGCCAAAAGCTTATCCCATCCTTGAGCTCCCTATAAATAGACCTTCTCATTTTTCACAAAAAGAAGGAAGAGAGATACAGAGGAGGATGATCTTCTTTTTCTGGACACTCTAAAAAAATAAAGAATCTCTCTGAGCTGTTGAAAGCATTTTTGAAAGCACAGAAAAATCAGAGTATTGTCCATTCATAAACAAAAAATTTAAAAAAAAATAAATATATATTAGTAGAAAAGCAAATAGATATCTGATATCTTTTGGAATCAAGTTCATAAAGATATGGTCTAGTTTTCAGCTTCTGTTTCTCTCCTTTAGATTTTGATTTTGGGAATCTTAAACATTCATATCCAAGAATTCTGGGTCAATTCCTGCTGGGCTACTAGGTTTTCTTTGGTTTTCTGTTTGCTGCTGCTGATCTCTCTTCCTTCTTGCTGTTTATTGTTCATACTTGACCTTTATTTGGTCAAGTTTCTTGCTGGATTTTCTTTCTCTTTAAAGGTATGTAACAATGAACCTTATACAAAAATTATTGAATTCAGACTTTGTTTTAAACTTGTTGGTTCATGTTGTATTTTCTTCAAGAATATGTGAATATTTTTCTTCCCCTTTCTTAATGTAGGAACTGCTATAAGATTATCATTATCTAAGTGTATGCATGCAACTCTTGGAATCTGCTTGGTAGTGTGCTGAACTTCTATTAATAAGCTTAATGTTTGATAGATATGTGGTAATTTCATATGTGTTTAGCATGTTAGAAAGATAAATGGCACCAGGGTAGATGAATCTTACCTTCCAATGGTCAAATTCACCCCATAATAGTGTACAAAACAGTAGTATAGATGGCTCAAATTTACCATTTAAAGAGTATACAAAATGTATTCAAAAGGGCTATAGAGTAAAGAATCTGAACTCTTATATGGTCTGATTCAGTCTCTAAAAAGCCAAGAATAGTCAAAAATGTTCAAAGGAATACTGTTTAAAGTATTGGTATGGTTGTTCGAAATGTCAAGTAAGTTTGTATCTATGGATTTGAATCTGAATCTCCCTTATAGTTAGATTCAATCTAAGAAAAATACATAAGACATGTTGCCTTTCTTCCTGCTAAATCTGTAATCACTTATTAAAATCTGGTTGTCCCTCTATGTGTGATTACAACAACAGAATTATCTGTTAAAGGCTTCTGTGATTAAATCTATATCCATGAAGTTATAATAGAAACATTAGATAGCATTAGAGGGTAGTGAATCTGACCCCTTAATGGTCAATTCACCCCCATAAGATGCTTATATATATTGGCCTGGATGACTCAGGTCTTATATAATCGGATGTCACTATGGGGACAACATTTAAAGGATCGAATCTGATCTCTGTAATGGTCAGATTCAGTTTTTTGCAGTGCACATGAGTTCTGTACGTTCCAGTTGAGACTAAAAGCCGCGAGAATACAAATCCTAAAGCGCGAAAGTTGCTGGCTTGCACAGGAGCAACAACTAATCTTGTTCCTTTGTTTTTATCTTCTTTTTATTATTAGAACCTTGTATATTTTAAGAACAATGTAATAGCATATTTACGGTCTTTGTTGTATATATTTTTAGTTGTAATAAGGACTAGACTCTATTAAAGCTTGGGAATCAGTTGTATTTCCTGTAATGTTTATCATGACAATTATGGAAACTAGAATTTCAGGCCTGTTAATTGTGTTAAATAATTTTCTGTTGAATGGTGTGAGGAGTATCAACTCCTTCCTAAAAAAAATCGGATAATTGGAATTCAAGAGGCTTCATTGGCTCTTTTTTTTTTATAAAAGCTGCTTCTTCATGAAAAACAAAGATAAAAGGGTCTATGTTGTATCCGTAAGCAGTACATAAGTATTCATGTAACGATCGAACATCAAAGGAATCTGATATATGTAACATTATATTTGCAATTCAAAATGTTTTTTTACTACTATGCAAATGTTATATGTGTTAGTATATCTGCTCCCGGTAGATTCAGACTGTTCAAGTTCAAATCATGTCAAAACTATCCACAATTAGGATTGGCCAAAAGAGTTGAAACAAATTGGGCTAAAATATGGCCATAACCCAAAAATCTTGTCCTTTAGGTTAGTAGATTTAATTTTAGACAATCTCCACATACCTTTAAGGTAGAACCATACCTTTAGATTGAAATTTGATAAAGAACCAAATACAATTCCAAGTCACAATAAACTACACTCGGGAGTGGCAACTCATGCCCCTTACTCTAATTGCCTCAAATAGGCATTATAAAACCGTCATGACCATAGTCTTGACCACGTAATCTATACTCGGGTTTTCAACTTCAAATTATAATAAAATCACATGTTGTAATTGCGGGTGCATTCATGTGGCGCAGTTATAATGTGTCCAAAACAAATAAGTGCACGCCATCGTGACTTGTTTCAAGATAAATCCATAAGTATTAAAAGCATTTAAAAATTTAAAAAGGCTAAATGCCGCCATTACTGCCTGATTGCCCCAAATGGGGCACCAGAAGGCCGTTTTTGCAAAAGTGGTAGCCTGTGGTTTGTCTTTAAATTTCGACCCAATTTGCAAACACAGCCTTAAAACTTCCTACCCGAAGTATTGGAGGGCCGTATTCACAAAGATGACCCATTGTTCTTTATTACAAAACCCCTTGCAAAAAATAATAATAATAATAACGCTTTTCAAAATTTTTGTGGTTTTAATTAAAAAAAAATGAATGTGCAGGATGAATGCAGTTGAAAACATTCCCTTCAAGGCAGTCGAGGAAATCCCTTTAGGACTCCATATATGGTGGAGCGACTTGGGGGAAGCTAGTAGGAAGTCTGTTATGAAAGCTTTAGGGGGACTTATTGGCCTTTTAAAAATCAAGCCGAGGTTGGACATCGTCGAGGCTCTAGTACCGTTTTGGGATCCCGCCCACAATGTGTTCCACTTTTCAGACTTTGAATTGATACCCACGCTAGAGGAAATAACAGGGTATGCTGGTCTCAATGACAATCTTAGAAGCCGGTACCCAGTGGCACCTAGGGCGGTGACTCCAAGATAAGTTCTTGGATCTGTTAAGCATTGGTCGGGACGTCCAAGACCCACACCTGTCTGAAGGTTTCTGCACTTTCTACTTTCTTTACAAATGTTATGGATATCCCCGAGGTTATGAGGCTAACAACACTGGTCTAACTCACAAAGATCAGGCTAAATGGGAGGCCCGCCGAGGGTTGGCTTTTGTGGTAGCATTCTTGGGTACCTTGATTTTCCCTGAAAGTGACAGATGCATAGATATCGGGCTTGTGGGAATGAAAGATTTCATGATTAAAAAGCCCAATGGAACACTTATACTAATGGTCTTAGCCGAGATTTATCGCGCTCTAACAATTTGCCAATCTGGGGGAAAGTTCTTTGAAGGGTGCAATTTTCTCCTACAGATTTGGACGATCGAGCACCTCTGTCACCGCCCAGATTACATGAACTACTGATTAACCGGTTTGAATTGCATCGAGGAACATAGTACTCGGGTAAAAGGCCACAAATTTCCTGAGGGCACGGAAGCCTGACACTTATACTTAAGTTCACTGACTGCCGACCAAATCGAGTGGACGTTCGGGTGACTCCCTGTCAGCGAGGTTATCAACATGTCTGCTGAGGTTTGCTATCTCCTGTTAATGGGCCTGCGAAGCATTCAGCCATATGCCCCACACCGAGTCTTACGCCAGTTGGGGAGACAATAGGGTGTTCCCCATGACGAGGATTTAAGCCAACAAGCCATTGAGTTATGCCCGAGAGCTGCATTTCCTGAAGGCATGGTCCGTCAAATCTGGAACGAGTGCAGGTTTTTAGAACCTCAAACTCGGGTGAGAAATTTATCTAAAGGGGAAGTGGAGCCCGCCTACACCTTTTGATATGGCATAAGAGGAAAGGAGAATCAAAAGCAAGAGCGACCCGCAAAGAGGCCCCACGTGCAACAATTCACCGAGCAAACATAAGGGCATTGGGCCTGGTTAGAAAAAGAAAACAGCTACCGAGCCACAATAAGCAAGTTGGAAACCTAGGTCAGGGAAATCAAATTTGAAAACGTTCTACATACTGCTACAATTGAAGGAGAGATAAATAGATTAGCCCAAGAAAATGAAGTTCTCTGGGCCCAAGTACAGGAATTAAAAACAGCTGTTGAGAACCCGGAGAGAAGCAGAACTGATGAAATGCTTATCAACAGCTTGAGGCATAAAGTGTGCAGCTATGGGAATGATCTAGATAAAGCTGAAGAAGAACTGGCTCGAGTTCGGGCAAGATTAACAAGAAGTGCAGAAGAAAGAACAGAGTTTGTCCAGAGACTAAAAAGAAAATATGACCAGGAAGTCATAGGCTTGAAGGAAAAATTGGCCGTTCTCGAGAACGAAATAGCCAAACAGGCAAAAAGATTTAAGACTGAGAGGGAACAGTGCTATGCCATGATGGCTCAGTTAGAAAAAGAGTTGCAACAATGGCAAGAGCAGAGTCACAAAGACGTCCAGACTTTAGAGGCAAGATCCCAGCAAATCGGGCGCCTACTTCAAGAAAAGGGTATCATCAGGCGGAGGGTCCAAGAGATAGCTGACTACATCGTCGCCAGATGCCAAGAATATGAAAATATGAATCATACCACATTCTTCTCAGTAATTATGATCTTCGTCCACAAAATAATGGACGACCTTTACCTCCTTCGGCAAGACATAGCACACAGGCTCGTGGCAAGGTCGAATGATGCCCCACCGGCCCCTGAAGCAACAAAAGCACTGATGTATTTTTGATGATTTTCAGTCTGTAGTCATGTCTGAGTCCACAGTAGTTTTTATATTTTCAAAAAATATGTGTCGAGTCTCTTTTGCACATTTTGAAATTCCAAAAGCGGGCTACCAGTTTTCTGTAATCAAAAGTGTTTTATTTTATGAATGAAAAGTTTATATTGAAACTTTTAGAAGAAATATGTATTTCTGTCTTTTGGTTTTGCTAGCATGAACTACGTGATGATCTGATTCACGCGGCGCCATGATACGTAGGAAATCCACATAGGATTCGATCATAACCATAAGAAAAGAAACCAAGCGAGGAATAAAAGAGCAGAATTAATAACAAAGGAAAGAAAGGTCCAAAACCCATAAATAAAGCCGGGATGAAGTACACAACTGTTGCAAAAACATATAGAAAAGCGTTTAAATTGCTCAGGTGCATTGCATACCCCAAAAGTGAAATTACCTATGTGACAAATGCTTCAACCTAACGTTTTGTTGATTCAATCTTAAAGGTATTTTTAGGTGGTTGGTTTTGCGGTAACCTGGCTTCCCATCCTTACTTCACTAGATCAAAAGGGAGCATAGAAATGACGTCTGAAAGTCACTTGCCAATCATCAACTCTTCCGTGGAAGACCTAAATCCGGCCATCCCAACATCTGAGTCAGCAACAGCTGAAGAAAACAGGACTCTGCGTTGCCGCATGCTGGAAATGTGGGACGTATGGTCCAATGGTAGGGAACCACCCAGTACCATCCTGGGTTTCCCAGAGATAATTCCAAGGGCAGGTGGGTCATCCAACATCCCCATAAGTTACCCAGCCACGCCGTTCGGATATCCAACTATGTCGGCTTACTTTGCCGGAAGGCCTTCTGAGGTTCGCCCCCAGGCCCTGTTTTCTGGTGTGTCTTCCAACATCTTTACCGCACCATCAATCTCCTCCACGACTCCACCAACTATCTCTCGGCCAAGTTTCGAGCCGCCAGAATTCACATTCCAAACACCGTCCGTCCATCAGGATACCAATCATGTCACTCCCAATGCATACCGCCAACAACCTCAGCCTGAGTTTACTTCGGGACAAGATAAGAAAAGCCTCGAGCATGAAGAAATAACTCGGAAAATGAAGAGTATGGAACAGAGCCTCAAGAATATACAGGGGCTGAGCGGGCAGAAAAGTGTCTCCTATGCAGATTTGTGCATGTTCCCGCACATCCACTTGCATGTTGGGTTTAAAACCCCCAAGTTCGAAAAATATGACGGACATGGGGACCCCATAGCTCATCTGAAAAGGTACTGTAACCAGCTCCGGGGAGCAGGTGGGAAAGAGGAACTTCTCATGGCATATTTTGGAGAAAGCTTGATGGGAATCGCCTCAGAATGGTACATGGACCAGGATATATCCCGCTGGCACATATGGGATGACCTGGCACGAGACTTTGTCCAGCAATTCCAATACAATATGGACATCGCTCCCGATAGGAACTCACTATCCAATCTCAAAAAGAAACCGTCAGAGAGCTTCAGAGAGTACTCCATCAAATGGCGGGAGCAGGCCTCCAGGGTCAAACCTATGATGGATGAGGTTGAAATGGTGAGCGTCTTTCTACAAGCACAGGAAGCTTACTACTTCCAAAATATGATGTCTCCCATGGGCAAACCATTTGCGGAAGCAATCAAAATTGGAGAAATGATGGAAAATGGTCTAAAAACTTGTCGTATCCTGAGCCAATCCGCCATAAGAGCAACCTCTCAAGCCATCCAAAGCGGATCCGGGATTGCAGCCAACAGGAAAAAGAAAGAAGAAGGGGCCATGATGGTTTCCGATGTCAGGAAGCCTCGACAATACCCACATCCATTTCCAAAAGCCTCCCAACATTACTATACTCACCAAGACGCAGCTTATGCTATGACCCCTTTTCCCTATACGGTAATGAACGCTCAGCCACATCCCAGGCCGCAACAACAATATAATCAGAACAGAGCTCCACCTCCGAGAAACAACCATCCTCCCCCAGCTCCATATAATCCATGCCCTCCCCAAAACTACCCATACAACACCTAACCCCGTGAACCACAAAGGAGACACAACTTCACTCCTATCGGGGAGCGTATTCAAGCCTCTTCCCGAAATTAGTCTAGATGGGGCTTCTACAACCCGTACCTCCGACTAGGCAAAACCCAACATCAGCATCATACAAACCGGGAACCAGTTGTGCCTACCATTCCGGAGCAGGGGGGCATGACACGGAGGAGTGCTGGACCCTCAAAAGAGCCGTGGAAAGCCTTATAAAACAAAAGAAGGGGGTGTTAAGGGACGAAGAAGCTCCCAATGTAACGAACAATCCATTACCCACTCACAATCGTGGGCCCGTCATCGGCATGATTTGCAAGGACCAGGATTTTGATCCAGCTCTAAAGGCCATCATTGCCATCGCGGACGTGGAAAGAAAGCCCAAGGCGGCACCTAAACCAGTCAAAGAAATGAAGAAGAGTAACCCCATCCCCCAGGTCCCCAAGAAGGCCGAGGCCGAAACAAATAGGGGACCCTCTGAAGACGCTGTTCTTTACGTCCCTAAGGCACCCAAGAAGGGAAAAAGTGTGTTAAGCCCTCCCAGAAGGCTACAATTCAACAAGGAAATGATGAAAAACCCAAAAATGTACATACAAAAGGGGACGTATGTGGCATGGGGGCAAATAATTTCACCAAGGCTGAATGAGCCTGTGGTTATCAGCCGCGCGTCACAGACTCCCATGGAAAATACTACTATCGTCCCTTGGAATTACAACAAAAAAGTGGTGACATACAAAGGAAAAGAAATTACTGGGGAAACAGGTGATATAAACTCATCAGAGAAATACCTCAACTTGGAAGAACTGAACAAAAAAAAGCAGAAACGCTTTCCGCCTAAAAAGCCGATCAGTGCCGGAGAGGACGAAGAATTCTTCAAAAATATGAAAACCACTGAATACGCCACAATTGAGAAGCTCAGAAAGTCCCCCACTCAGGTCTCACTTCTGTCCTTGCTAATGAATTCAAACGAGCATCAGAAAATCCTGATCAAAACACTTAACAAAGCATATGTTCCGGCCGAGACCACGGTTGAGCAAATGGAAAGAATGGAAAAGCGATTTTTTGAAGTCAACCGGATCTCATTTAGCAAGAGTGACTTGCCCCTGGAAGGGGCTGCCCAAAACAAAGCTCTCCACCTAACTGTTAAATGTGAAGGTTACTATGTTAAAAGAGTTATGATGGACGGTGGATCTGGGGTTGATATTTTCCCTCTCTCAATCTTAGAAAGGAGATTGGGACTAAGAAAATTAGGCCCAACAACGTGTGCGTTCGTGAATTCGATGGTATCAAGAGAGACATAATCAGAGAGATTGATTTGGTCTTGACAATCGGCCATGTAGATTTTGAAGTGACATTCCAGGTCATGGATATGGATACTTCCTACAATTATCTCCTGGGAAGGCCTTGTATCCATGCAGCAGGGGCAATGCCATCTACTCTCCACCAAATGGTTAAGTTCGAATATAAAGAATAGGAAATTGTGGTCCATGGGGAAGACGAGCAATCTATTTACAGGGACCCATCAGCCCCATGTTTGGAAGCAAGAGAGGGCAGCGAGCACATAGTCTACCAGGCTTTCGAGATTGTGGTTGCGGACCGGCATAAAGAAGGAACTCCGTGCCCTCAGCCCTTCCTATCAAACGCATCAATTATGGTCACCAACGACACGATTAAACATGGGTATACACCTGGAAAAGGGCTCGGGTTGTCCTTGCAAGGCATTAAAAAGCCCATCACTTTGCCTGCCAATAAGATGTTCTTTGGCATAGGGTTTCAAGCTACTCCCGACGATTAACGATGGACTGACCAACGTAAGAAAAATAGTTGGGTATTGCCTCAGCAGGTCCCACACATCACCACATCATTTGTCAAGCCAAAATACGTGGAGGAAGAGGAAGAGGCTTTCACGTCCGAAGAAATCGAAGAAATATGCGGAGCCATGAGAAAGATGTTGTATGATGCCCATATGGTCCAACCAGGAGAAGGCTCCAGCACTGCCGAAGTGCAGTATATGGGGCCTGACACTAAGTTGCAAAACTGGAAGGCTACTCCATTCCCCGTCAGTCGGGAGTCCCGGTAGTCCAACTTTTGCCATCTTTTCTGCACTACGAGTTATTTCAGGGTGTAACTCAAGTGTTTTTAAATTCTTGCCTTTAAATTCCGATGTGAACCCTCCTATGTTCAAAATTTAATGAAATTGAATCAAAATTTTATCGTCTATTATTCTTTCTGATTTTTGTCTACTTTTCTTATTTTTTTCAGTCCTAATAATGCGGCTTTAAAAAACATGACATGCTTGCGGACTTCATGCCTTGATCTTAATACGCCGTCTAACCTCGAAATAATGAATCAAGAACTGGAATATGACGAAGAAGAGGCTTTTAGGGAAATAAATCGAGAATTGGAACAGTTCGAGAATAAGGCTAAGCCGAACTTAAACGAAACGGAACCCGTTAACTTGGGCAATGAAGAGGAGATTCGAGAGACCATGATAAGCGTCCACACGGATGAAAGGACTAGGGACGCCTTGATTCAACTGCTATTTGAATTCAAAGATGTGTTTGCTTGGTCCTACGACGACATGCCTTGACTAAGTTTGGACTTGGTGGTACACAAATTGCCAACATACCCCAGTCATCCACCTGTCCAACAAAAGCAGAGGAAATTCGAAACGGATATGAGTGACATGATCAAAGAAGAGGTAGGTCGTTAAACAACTAAAGGCTTGAGTAATCCGAGTGGTCCAATATACCACCTCGCTGGCCAATGTGGTTCCGGTGCCTAAAAAGAACGGAAAGGTCCGAATATGTGTCGACTACCGAGATCTGAATAAAGAAAGTCCCAAAGATAATTTTCTACTACCAAACATACATATCCTAGTTGACAATTGTGCTAAACACTAGGTACAATCTTTTGTTGATTGTTATGACGGATATCACCAGGTGTTAATGGATGAAGAAGATGTAGAAAAGACAGCCTTCACTACACCCTGGGGAACCTACTGTTACCGGGTCATGCCATTTGGTTTAAAGAACGCTGGGGCAACTTATATGAGGGCCATGATCTCCATATTCCACGACATGATGCATCAGGAGATTGAAGTGTACGTGGATGATGTGATCATTAAGTCCAGAACCCAAAGTGACCATGTGCAGCATTTGAGGAAATTCTTCGAACGCCTGCGCAAATATGATTTGACATTAAACCCATCCAAATGCGCTTCCGGAGTTCCATCCGGAAAGTTACTGGGATTTATAGTCAGTCGAAAGGGCATTGAGTTGGACCCCACAAAGATAAAATCTATTTGGGATCTCCCACCCCCAACAACCAAGAAGGAAGTCATGAGTCTGTTGGGTAGGCTGAATTACATCAGCAGGTTCATCGCTCAGTTGACCTCCACATGCGAGCCTATATTCAAGCTATTGAAAAAAGATACGGCCATCAAATGGACAGACGAGTGCCAGGACGCTTTTAACAAGATCAAAGAATATCTGTCAAATCCTCTAGTATTAGTCCCACCAGAACCGGGAAGACCTTTGTTCCCATACCTGACCGTGCTAGAAAACTCCTTTGGGTGTGTTCTCGGGCAACACGATGCAACCGGGAAGAAAGAGCAGGCTATTTATTACTTAAGTAAGAAGTTCACAAGCTACGAGGCCAAGTATTCTCAGTTAGAAAGGACTTTATGCGCTCTAACTTGGGTTGCTCAGAAGCTCCAACATTATTTATTGGCTTATACCACCTACCTCATCACGAGGCTGGATCCTTTGAAGTACATATTCCAAAAGCCAATGCCCACCAGGAGATTAGCAAAATGGAAAATCTTTCTCACAAAATTTGATATTTTCTATGTCACTCGCACAGCTATGAAAGCTCAAGCATTGGCCGATCATCTAGCTGAAAATCTGGTTGATGATGAATACCAACCCTTGAACACTTATTTTCCGGATAAATAAATCAACTCCGTCGAAATAATCTCGGAAGGCGTTGACACCTGGAAAATGTTCTTCGATGGAATAGCCAATGCAAAAGGTATCGGGATAAGGGAAATCTTTATTTCACCCACAGGACAACACTACCCAGCCACGGGCCGCCTCCGTTTCTTCTGCACAAACAATACTGCTGAATATGAAGCTTGTATAAGGGGCATGAACCTGTCCATTGACATGGACGCAGAAGAGTTGTTGATCATGGGAGACTCCGATTTGATCATTAAGCATGCTCAAGGAGAGTGGGAAACTCGGGATGTTAAACTCCTTCCCTACAGACAGCATGTGGAGAATCTTAGTAAACGATTCAAAGCCGTCGAGTTCAGATATATTCCTCGGTGCCGCAATGAGTTAGCTGATGCGCTAGCCACCTTAGCTGCAATGGTTCCATATCCGGGCAATGTTCGCATAGACCTGTTGGAGATCCAAATCAAGGAAATACATGGTTATTGCAACACGGTCGAAGTAGAACCCGATGTCCAACCATGGTATCATGATATTAAAATATTTTTGAAGACAAGAGAATATCCCGAGCAGGACAACAGAGACCAAAAGAAATTTATCCGAAGGCTCGCCATCAGTTTCTTCCTAAGTGGGGAAGTACTGTATAAAAGGACTCCCGATCTAAATCTGTTAAGATGTGTAGACGCCAAAGAAGCCGAAAGGATCATGAGCGAGGTCCATTCAGGAGTATGCGGTCCCCACATGAATGGGTACGTCCTCGCAAAGAAAATCTTGCGGGCTGGATATTATTAGGTGACCATGGAGAAAGATTATTTCGGTTTCGTTCGGGAGTGTCATAAGTGTCAAATACATGGCGACCTAATCCATGCACCACCATCAAAACTGCATCCTATGTCGGCACCCTGGCAATTTTTTGCCTGGGGAATGGATGTAATTGGGCCAATCGAGCCAAGGGCCTCAAACGGGCACATATTCATTTTAGTAGCTATCGACTATTTCATGAAATGGGCCGAGGCCATCACATTCAAAGCTGTCACTAAGAAAGTGGTGGTGGATTTCGTGCATACTAATATCAGCTGTCGTTTTGGCATCCCAAAACCTATCATTACTGACAATGCCGCAAATCTAAACAACAACTTTATGAGGGAAGTATGTGAACAGTTCCAGATAACACACCGCAACTGGACCCCTTACCGGCCCAAAGCCTATGGTGCCGTTGAAGCAGCAAACAAAAACATAAAGAAAATTCTCAGGAAAATGATTCAAACATCCAGACAATGGGATGAAAAGTTTCCTTTTGCATTGTTGGGATATCGCACGACCGTGCGCACATCAGTTGGAGCTACCCCTTACCTATTGGTTTACGGCACTGAAGCCGTAATACCCGCAGAAGTCGAAATTTCTTCCCTCCGGATTATTGTCGATGAAGAAATTGAGGACAATGAGTGGGTCAAGACCCGACTAGAGCAATTAACTCTGATTGATGAGAAAAGAATGGCCGCAGTGTGCCACAGACAGTTATACCAGCGATGAATGGCCCGCACTTACAACAACAAAAGTGCGACCTAGGAACTTCGAAGCAGGGAAACTAGTTTTAAGACGTATCCTTCCGCACCACGAAGAAGCGAAAGGAAAATTTTCCCCAAACTGGAAAGGCCCATACATCATAAGGAAATTGCTACCAAAAGGAGCGTTATACCTGGGGGACATCGAAGGAAATGACCCCGAAAAGGCTGTCAATGCAGATGCCATCAAAAGGTACTATGTTTGATCCTCCATATAGCATTAAATGTTCTTCGGTTGGGATGACGAAGGCTTTCATTCTCGCTACCCAAACACCATTAACCCTTTTCGCCAAACCTTTGAGCCGGTTACCTTCCTTTGATTACCCTCTTTGGAACCTGAAAGTGTTATTGAAAAAAAGAAAAAGAAATTTTTTTTTTGAAAATGAGTTGAAAAAAAAGGGAGAACAAAGAAAGAAAAGAAAAGAGAAAACAAAACAAAACAGAGGAAAAACAAAACAAAAAAATCGAAAACAAAAACAAAAGTTCCCTGAACTACGTTCGACTTGATTCCGAAAGGATACGTAGGCAGCCTCTCCCTGGGGTTCAGTCACACCAAAATAAAATCCACATTTCCCCAAGAGTTTAAGCTGGGGCAAGTGTCAAGATTCGGCAATGTGTCGCCTGAAAGGTTCCAAAGTTGTAATTCAACACAAATTCTTTTCACAAAAAAAAGACCCTGTCCAAGTCCTTCCTATCAATCGGCAAAGATGTCCAAAATTGGAGGATACAATTGTTTGGATCCAAATACAAGCAAATGAGAGAAATTAAAATGAGAGAGTCTCATTGGTGAAAACCCACACGGGCACCGTGAGGCGACTGTAAGCAGAGAAATAAAAATGAGAGAGTCTTGTTAGTGAAAACTCGCAAAGAGCACTACAAGGAGATGGTGAGAAGAGAAATGAGAGAGGTCAGTTGGTGAAAACCCGCAAAGGGCACCACTGATCGAAAAGGATAATGGGTCACTGGCATGGGTGCAGTCCGGGGCAAGGTTTCTCAATCTCGAGGTAATAGTTGTGATGAATTTCTGAGAGTCGGATGGTTTACACGGATCAGGCATCCAGTCCAAAAGGCATGTCATGTTCATTGAAGTCCGCATGCACTCCAGATAAGTCCTTCTTTCCTTTCCCCGAAAGGGACACCTCTTGTTTAAATTCATTATCCATTTTGTCATTTATTTTTTTTTCTTTTGAATCCCTTTTGGTTTAACTCTGTCCCGAAACTAAGGCAAAGAAAAGATGGCAAGACTGATTTACAGAGCTCTCATTTGACACAGGTCAATATACAAGGGCGCTCAGCCTCGTCAAGGGCATCGAGTTGATTTCGATTGGCCGAAGCGGCCGATACTTCCAAATTCAAAACCTTGAAAGGAGAAAATCAAATTGAAGTGCCTATAAAGGCGAATGAAGTTGAAAGGCTGAGCCCCGTGTGGCTAACCATCTTGGCAAGGTTTGAAAAGCCAAAATGTTCCAAATAACCTAAAGTTACAGTTGGAAGGAAAGTCAGAAATGAAAAGTCAATAAAGGAGAAATAAAGCTAGAAAGGTTAAGTCCCCCGAGACTAACCAGTGCGGCAGAATTTGAGAGGAAAAAAGTCTCCCCCGAATACTCATGAAATCCAAAGGGAAGCAAGTGAAAATCCTACAAAGGTTTTAAAAAAAAAAAAAAAAAATCCCACGTGACTGATCGACATGGTGAAATCTGGAAAACCAAGGTCCCCGGGTTTGAACATGAAACCCAATCCCCAGCAAACAAAAACAGTTGGGATCTTCGTCAAAGGGGCTGAGATCAAGCAATTTGAAATAATCAAGGCCGCAAAACCAACCACCATTTCAAACTAACAAATTGTTCTTTGTTTCGAAGTAGGAAACAGGTGCAAAAGCGACCATGCAAAAGCAGGTGAAATCATAAGGAATCGCGCATGAGCTAGAAGGAGCTCTGCAGTATTGACTCCAAAGAAAGGGAAGTTTCCTCAAAAAACCTTTTTCCGCATGCATAAAAAAAAAAAGAAAGAAAAAAAGAGAGAAAGGAATAGAGAAGAATTGAAGTTGAAAATAACTCAACGTAGTATGAGGCCTCGAATCCCCAACTACAACTTTTCCCGACGCAGGGTATACACTCCCGCAGTCGATGCCAATCAAGGGTATACACTCCCTGGTTGATGTTTCTTTTCCAATCAAGGGTATACACTCCCTGGTTGATTTCTTTTCCCGACGTAGGGTGTACACGCTCCCGTAGTCGATGCCAATCAAGGGTATATACTCCCTGGTTGATGTTTTCAATCAAGGGTATACACTCCCTGGTTGATGTTTTTCTTTCCCAATCAAGGGTATACACTCCTTGGTTGATGTTTTCTTTTCAAATCAAGGGTATACACTCCCTGGTTGATTTATTTTCCCGACGCAGGGTATACACTCCCGTAGTCGATGCCAATCAAGGGTATACATTCCCTGGTTAATTTTTTTCTTTTCCAATCAAGGGTATACACTCCCTGGCTGATGTTTTCTTTTCCAATCAAGGGTATACACTCCCTGGTTGATGATTTCTTTTCCAATTAAGGGTATATATTCTCTAATTGATGCTTTTCTTTTCTAGTGACAAACAACAAGGTTCTAAGGTTTTCAGAAGAGACTGATTAATTTTAAAGACCGCTTTTAATACATGCAAGACATAAAATAGTTGATTTTAGTTTTAATAAGTATTAGGCCTAAGGTTTGCCTAGGCGTCTGTACATATACTGATTATGGACACATTGATTATGAGTCCTGAAGCATGATTTCTAGATGCAAATGCAGAAGCAGTATCATTAC